>JAJMFW010000018.1:0-196624 GCA_030574975.1 Teunomyces atbi | reverse complement strand
AACAGCAACAGCAACAGCAACAGCAACAGCAACAGCAACAGCAACAGCAACAGCAACAGCAGCAAAATTTCCTGCCTCCAAAACTCCATCGTGATGAAGAAACCATTTTATTGGAAGACACCGAAACAGGTAGCGATTCGGATAATTCCGATATCATGCGTTCTGTTTTAGGTGCTGGCGACACCATCTCATCGCCTGAGCCTCAACCAACAGCACCTTCAGCCAATGACCCACTCTCGTTTTATCCTTTCTACTCGCAGTATAACAAACAAGACTCACAGTTAAACCAACAGAACATGCAGTTTAACAAACAAAATTCACAGTTTAACCAACAAGACTCGAATTCGGGGTCAGAATACGATTCAGATGACAGCGACACTGCATCGACCGCTCAAACACAGCCCGACTCCAACCAGCATCCGTACTACGAGCAATGGAAACAGTACTACGCCCAGCTTGCCATGATGCAGCAACAGCAGCAACAACAGCAGCAGCAGCAGATGAGACAGTCGATGTACGGTATGCCTACGATGCCCATGCAAATGAACCAGATGCAGATGAACCAGATGCAGATGATGCAGTACTATCAGCAGCAACAGAATATCTTGAGAATGCAGCAACAGCAGCACCAACAGCCAACACTCTCGCGTCCTGTGTCACAGCACTTTTCCATTCCTAGATCGGCATCGCAGCAGTTTGGGCCTCCACCAGTGTCCCGTTCGGCATCGACTCACATGTTCACGCAACCTAATAGCTCGTACATGAGCGTGGCGCAGCCCACTAACGACTTTCAGGCTGCTTACAAGGAAAATGACTTGGTCCAGAACTCACGCAAATCGACCATCAAGTCTAACCGGTACCTGTCGGTGCCTCTGTCGGTATTGCAAAGAAATGGCTCGGTAGCAAGCCACAGAAACAGAATCAGTTCGTTAGACCTCAACTTTAAGCCCAAGGAATTCAAGTCGTACAACGAAGACGGCGAAGACGGTGAAGATGAGGCTGATGCGCCTCGCCGGATGGACAGCACACGTTCTGCATCGGTCCCATACAACCTTTCCCAGTTGTCATTGCTGGATAATAATCGTGTGATTTCTGATTACTCCAAATACTTGTTTGAAGACGAAGATGAAGCTTCAGTTGCTGCTTCAGGGGGTTCCAAATTAAAGGAAGAGATGGCCCAATTGCCCACACCCAACTCGACTGACGAAAGCTTACACAGACAAGACACCACAGCATCTAACGAGTCCGGTAACTCGATCCAGAGCAATGCTTCAAGCAAATTTGTAGTTGGGTCACGGATAGAACGCCAGGCTCGTCTTAACACTGAGGCCAAGGCTAAAAAGAGAACTCCATCGCCTCCTAAGCCAAAGAGAAAGTCTCCTGAAGCCCAAACTCCAATGATGTCGCCCGTGGTTCCACCAATGGGCTTGTCTGAATCGTCCGAGAACATGATGTTGAGCCCTCAATTTACCGGAAACCACATGATGAACTTCCGTACAGAATACAACGGTGGTTCTCCTGGTCCACGCGGCAGCAGAAGACAAAGTATGATGCCATACGAGCCTCCACGCATGAGAACGCCACCCATGGGCAGACACTCGATGTACGGGCCTCCCAGCATATCTAGAGTCCCCGAGGTGCTCCAGGAGAAGGTCAAGCAGTTTATTGTGTTACGTAAAGTGATTGCATCCGGCAAGAAGTCCGTGGAGTACCGTCTCAAATGGGTCAAAATGTTGATCCTTGCCACAAACTACAAACTATATGCATACATCAATATCAAGGGCGAAGGAATTCCTCCAGAGCAGGCAGATATGAACAAAGCCTTGTTTGTCAAGTCGTCCATCACGCACTTGTTGAAGTTATTGAGAGAATTTGAATCCGGCAGGGGCAAAGATGATAGTATCAAGTGTGAAGTATTCTTTATCTACGGAAGCTTATTGAAGCATGATTACAATACGTTGTACAACCAGGATTTCGGAATCCCCAAGAATCTCGACGGAGCGATTGCTTACTATGAAAAGTGTTTGGACATTGATCCGACGCATGCCAAGGCGTTGTACAAGTTGGGAGATATCTATGAGTACGAGTTTGTGGATCAGTTTGAGGATGCACTCAACTTCTACAAGCAGTCGGCCAAAAGGGGCTACCACGCTGCGATCTATAAGGTGTCGATGCTTTACTTGAATGTTGCCAGTATCCGGTCGCTTCGGTTCTTGAAGTATCTCCAGGACTTGTCGAACATTGAGCCTAAAGACATTGAGTTTGATGAAGAGGACCGTGAAGAGTTGGAAGAGATCATTGGGTTGGCATCGTACCAGTTGGGGCGGATCTACGAAGGTATTTATCCTGGCGATTTGTACCCGGAAGACGAGTTTGTGCAGCAGGCATTGGAGATGGCCCCTGTCAAGTATACTAAGAGTTTGACGTATTACAACAAGGCAGCGAAGATGAACTGTTTATTGGCGCAGGTCAAGCTTGGCCAGGTATATGAGTATGGAGAGTTGAGCCGTCCACCCAACGCCAACAAGTCGATCCAGTGGTACATGAAGGCGGTGTCTTCGCCATTGTCGTTCAGGAGACATCCCGAGGCTATGTTGGGGATGGCAAGATGGAACACCAAGGGTTCGCACGGCATGTCGAAGCATGTACCTGACGTGAATCCTGAGCGGGCAGTGATGTGGTGCAACCGTGCTATCAAGGAGTTTAATTCTCCAGAGGCATACTTTTTAATGGGTGAATTCGCGCAGATGGGACTCACTCCTACAAATCCTCAGATGTGGTTTGACAAGGCCCAGCAATTGGGCTACGAAGTACCATCAGAGACTTAGCATATATAAAAATTAATACTGAGATAAAGCAAAAAGATCTCTATGGAATCTAATACATAACGACATTGATAAACTAAAAGGGTTTTTCCCAAAGTAGTAATTCCTTCGTTTTGTCGCACCTTTTTCTTATCTGTCAAAATACTTCTACGAAACATCACTCTTTCTTTTTATGACTTGATTGCCATGTCTCTTCCTATTCGACGTGAATCGATGGCAAAGCTCACCTCTCCATTATCGTCATCATACAACTCCCCACGCAATCTGGTTCCAAACTCCTATAAAAATTCTTCTTTTATGAAGCCGCACGAAGATGCGCTCGAGTCGTCGGAAGAAGAAGCTGATCCCGACTATTCCACAGGAATCGATGACCCCAAACTCGTGGAAACTCTTTCAAAACACTTGCCGATTCCCTCTCTTGCTTCTGAGGGTGCAGATATCACGCGTGAGCTCCATCGTTTAGGCCTGGAACTGCGCCCACCACTCAGACGTACACAGAGTTGGACATCGGAATCGTCGTCGAGACGTGGCTCAATGGCGTCTTCGCTCAATGTTCCCGGTGGATTCCGTCGTGCGTTTGTTAGAACTCGCCAGCCCAACTTGTTGACTCGTAACTTTGTCGAGTTCCTCAGCATCTATGGTCATTTTGCTGGGGAAGATCTCGAAGATGAAGACGCTATTGCATGCCACTACAAGCTAGTCCCAGTTTCCGACACGTCGTCATTGCTAAACACAAACCCAAATGCCACTGCTTCGGATAGAAAAGCTTTCTTTCTTCTCCTCAAGGCATTTGTTGGAACAGGAGTTCTCTTTTTACCCAAGGCAATGGCCAACGGAGGATTGGTATTTTCCATTCTGGCTCTTCTCTTCTTTGGGATGCTTTCCTACTGGTGCTACTTGACCCTTGTTTTGGCAAAGAATGCCACTAAGGTCTCTAGTTTTGCGGATATCGGTTACACCCTTTACGGACCATGGCTCCAGCGTCTTATCTTGACTTCCATCGTCATTTCACAAATAGGATTCGTGGCTGCGTACATTGTATTCACGTCAGAAAACTTACGTGCCTTTGTTACTAACGTGTCTGGTTATTCGTTTAGTATCTTTTGGTTCACGGTTTTTCAACTTGTGCTTCTCGTACCTCTCGCCCTTATTCGTGACATCACCAAACTATCCCTTCTGGCAGTGCTTGCCAACGGATTTATCTTCTTTGGTCTCGCCACCGTGGTGTACTTCTTGTTAAACGAATGGCTTTTTGTCAACAAGGGCGAGTTTGGTCCCAATATTGAATTCTACCTCAACCGCGCCGAGTTTTCTATCTTTATCGGTGTCGCTATCTTTGCATTTGAGGGTATCGGCCTCATCATCCCGATCCAAGAATCTATGATTCATCCGTCCCACTTCCCCAAGGTCTTGTTCCAGGTACTTCTCACCATCTCGTTGATTTTTATCTTTGTTGGTTCCTTGGGTTATCTCACGTACGGAACCAATATCCAGATGGTCATTTTGTTGAACTTACCTCAGGACTCGCCCATGGTCATCATGATTCAATTGCTTTATTCCTTGGCCATTCTCCTCTCAACTCCATTACAGTTGTTTCCAGCCATCAGACTCTTGGAAAACAAGTTCTTTGTGCGGACCGGAAAGCGTTCGACCAAGATCAAGTGGCTCAAGAACGGTTTCAGATCATCATTTGTCATATTCACGGCCATCATTGCATATTTCGGTGGCCAGAACTTGGACAAATTCATTTCCTTTGTGGGATGTTTTGCCTGTATTCCTTTGGTGTACATGTATCCACCGTTGTTGCATTTAAAAAGTTGTTGTCATGTGAACGAAGATAATTTAGAAGCGGGAGAAAAACGTAAACGTTATTGGTTGGGATGCTTGGATATTATATTGGCTATCTTGGGATGTCTTGCCATGATCTTCACCACCTATAGCATTTTAAATAATTAAATACAAAACACCTACAATTCTTTGAAGAAAACTAAAAATGCTTAAATTATTATCAAAATTATAAAAAAACCTGTTTCTAGGAATAGTCTCTAGAATATCGAAAAATAGCAAGAAACTGCTTACCTATCGGTTTTCTAAACCACTCTCACCAGCACAATATTTACTTGAGTTCATCGTTAACCTTCACCTGAACTTCAACTTCCTTCTCAGTCTCAGACTGTTTCAGGAGTTCCTTCTCGTCGTTTTGGTCAACAGAACCTTCAAGTGAGTTCTGGTCAGTCAGTTCACTTTCACCGGTAAGTTTGGCAACAGCCATGGCACAGTCTCTCATACCCTTTTCACAGTCGATGAAGTAGAATAATATGATGGCAATGAGAACGATGAACAAGTTTGGCAAGAATGGGTACCAAAGGTTACCGGTTCTGTCTTGAATAACAGCAGTAACCAACAGCCCTGGCCAGGTACAAGTAAGAGCCAAAGTGATCAAACCAAAGTACTGGTTTTCTTCTCCATCTGGGATTAACCCAGCAAAGACAGTTCTAATCAAGGCACGTTGACACGAGACGGACGAAGCATAAACGACTTCCCAGAACCAGAACTCCCATCTGTGCTTGAAACCAACAGGCAAACTAATTTTGATACCCAAACAGCCCCAGAAGTTGGTCAACAAATTCAATCCAAGGAAAATGTAGCCCCAAGTCTTGATGTGCCAGTTCCATCTAGGATAGAAGTACATCCAGAACATTGGGCCAATTGTTTGCAAAATGTAAGAGACAAAGGAGAACACAGTATACTCAGGATCAGTGGCACCACCAAGACCCAACTGAGCTCTGAAAAGCAAGTTGTAGACACTCTGGAAGTTACTGTAGGATACAAACCAGAAGATCCAGGCAAGAACACAGATGAATGCTTGAGGATACTTACGACAATCTCTGACCAAATCAATGGCTCTGGTGAACATAAGGACAATGTACCATTCACCCTCCTTTCTTTGCTTACCCTTGTAGTTTGGGATGAAGAAGGATGAGAGGACGGAAAAGATTATGGTAAGACCACCGGAAGCGGAGATAGCGTACAAGTAGTTATGGTATCCTACTTGAGTCTTGTTCGAGTACGCGATAATCACACCAATCAAAAGAGCAGTGACACCACCACAGTTTCCCAAAAAGACTCCCATGACACTAACATCTGTTCCTCTCTTCCAAACCAGTTTCTGTCTCGCTTCTTCAGATTCTTCTTCTTTGACAACAACACCTCTCATAAACAAAGGAATATACGAGTTTTCCACAATCTGGTACACTGCATTTTCGATTTGTAACAAGGCGTATAAGGCCGACAACCCTTTCATGGTAGAATAGTTATTACCAGTTAACCCACCAAAAGGAAGAGCAAAGAGACCAAGCGTAAAGATAGAACCAATCATAACCCATTTTCTGTAGTTAGAGTAATCAGCAATTCCCATAAGAGCAAACGCAATAAAACCTTCGACACCAGTAGCAATAGCTTCCAAGTACAATGCATATGAGTTAGCACGCACTTTACCAGTTCCGAAGTCAACATAACAGTCATTTCCTCTTGGTCTACATTTTCCACCTGCTCTGGTGTGACCAAGAGAAACAGCAATCGATTGAATAGTTGCGGGGACATAAGTTCTAGACATCGAGGCGACCGGACCAGTTGCGTAACAAATCAAAAGCCAAGCTCTATAAATACTGGCCTTTTTCCAAACCTTCTTCTTGTCATCAATGATAGCATCTTCAAGATCATTATCTTGATGATCAGAGGTTATCTGATTATCTGGATCAGCGACTGAAGAGCTAACAGGCTCATTTGGTTGAGCCTTTTTTTTAGTAAATCTTTCAAGAAACATTTGTCCTAATTTTCTACCAGAAACAGGTCACATCGATCAGACTTTATAACACCACCGACTTCAAGGCTACTGGTACTCTTCACAAGAAGCCGTATACCCTTTCGCCTAAAATTTTTAATTCTTCAATAATATACCCTGGTGGAGATCTAAACCCGGAACAGAATGGAATCACTTAATTTCCGGTATAACGCCGTGCATATCTCACAGATTTTATCAGATAACTTTTATCAGATCAAATACGATCGTCAAGCATTTCACATAAATCAGCTACCGACTTTCTTGAGCTTTCTTTAGTACAATTTGCATCTTCTAGCTATGCTTGTAGGTTGAAATATGTCAAGTAAAATATCCCATCAGATAAGATGAGGCGAAAAAAATAAAAATTTTCCCTTACATTTTCTGGCATGAGACCCCATTTGTAGATAGAGTTTTTCATGCAATGCAATGCAATGCAATGCACTGGCGAACAAAAAAAAATTTTCTTTTCGCAAGTCAGACTTTAGTTGAACGGGGGTTGTCAGAAAGCAGTCAAGTCAAATCAAATCTCGCTCATACCCTTTCTTGGCGCAAGGTGGTAATTAATTGTTAATGCATATGACGATTAGTGAGTTGACTAAGGGGCAGCCATGATCCCCTTACTGTACATTACTTCTGGAAACGCACACTTCTGGACTATAACTTTCCACAAGCTAGTATCAGAACAAGGAAGTAATCGTAACGAACGGCTGCAAAATCCCTGTTCTGGCATAGAATTTGCACATTGCAAGCACAAAAATTTTGTTTCCGACGGTTCCGTGACTCTGTTGAAATTAATTTTTATTGCAGGTACAATTAACGTGTAACATAACAGATCTGATAACTTCATAACCCCATGTATTAGATGCATAAAATTAGACAACATCGGGAAAGATAATTGACGAATAAATTATCTGTATCGTTGGGAGGTAAGCCGATATCGAATTTACGGACAGTTTTTTGGCGTATTAAATTATAGTTTGAAATTCACATCAAGTTTAATTATTGGCTAAATCTATCAATTTACCCGAATGCGAGAACGGCTTCTACTTTTTGAAACAAGGTTTAATTAAGTTGACTACAACGAATGGAAGACATTTGAAATGATAAAAAAAATGTTCTAATTTTAATCCTTAATTGACAGTTCCAACCATACTCTCGCATCATGAACCCTGGCTTCTAATTGGGTGCTCGCACACTCCAATGACTTGCTGAACTCCTGCTTGAACTTGTGGTAGTTGGCCACAACAAGCTCGTTCCTTTGCTGATGCAACTCAGGAAATCTTTCCCGCTCGGCCGCCTCGTAATTCTCAATTAATGTGTCGAATGTTTTCGGAGCAAAATATGCAGCGGCTGTTGTCCCAAACGCCAATGGCGCCAAGAACCGTAATGGGAATGCCCGTCTGTTCACTAAAATCGATCCGGATAACGTCGCCGTCAATATGTAGATGAGGTTGGGCAACACTGGCTCCTTAATTGTGTCTTTGATGGAACGAGAAACAGACAGCAACTCGTTCACCAACGCTGACTTCTGAGTTCCTAACTCAGCTTCATACACAGCAACATGATCATGCACTGCCAAGCGAACCTTGTTCACGTACTCCTCCAAGAACGGAGTGGTTCTGATTCCCATTCCGTTCACAAACGAAACGTGTTCTTGCGGCTTTTCTTGGTCTTCCATGACTGTATTATACCCAGGGGTGTTCACCACCTGCTCATCGTCTTCGTAGAATGATCTGCGTGCCATTGTTTATTCCTCTAGTGCTTTATGCTAAGTTGATTGGTTGATTTTTCAAAAATTGTTTTGTCAAAACACTTAATCACGTGATAAATCTTAAAGAAAATACCAAGTCCGCGGTACTGTAATAAACTACAGGAATCTCTCTGATAAAAATAGATAAATTGTCATATACTACTTCGAGTGTTTCCGGAACAAACCTCTCTTCTTTTTCTTTGGTGCCTCTTCTTTCTTGTACTTGGGTTGCACAAAGTCGGGGACAGGCAAGACCACTTCACTGTCGTTACGAGTCGAAATGCTAACACGAGTCGATGCATTCGAGCTGATTGGTGGCTGAAGATGCGGGCTCTTGTACTGGTTATAGCCACTGTTCTGGTTCTGGCTCTGGTTCTGACTTTGTCCTTGGAACTGGTTCAAGTTCTGTGTAGATGAACTGGTGTTGAGTGTTACAGAGCTCGCAAACAGATTGATCTTTTTGGGTGGAGGACTTTGCATCGAAACAACAGATCTATGCTTGGCTCCAGGAACAGGCATACCTCCTCTGCCTCCCATATCCAAACCGTCCAAGTTCCCATTCATCAGAGGGAACGCTGAACGGCGGTTCTTCTTGGGGTTGGGTTTAAACCGGTTCTCTATAAGCGGATCAATTGGTGCTGCGTTGTTAAAGCTAGCTGTTTGCGAATAATGCTGGTTTGACTGGAATCCTTCGTTGTGCGGGTTGATGGGGTTCAGACTGACCCGGTTTCTCATTGCACCATTCTGGACTTGCTGCTGGTACCTATTTACGTTTGAAACCATCGAGCTAGAACCACGAAGGTTGGATGGAAGCTGGTTGGCTGGAAGTCCGTCCGAAGGCAACCCATGTGGTGGAAGCTGGTCCATGGGCGAGTATTCGTAACGTTGAGCCTGTAATGGCTGCTGCTGCTGCTGTTGCTGGAAAGACAGAAACGGTTGCTGAAACAGCAGGACAGACTGGAACGCCTGGTACAGGTCACGTTCATGTGGTTGAAACTGGGCTTGTGATCCGTTCTGGCTGTTGTGCAGATGGTGACTAGTTTGCATCTGGGAACCGTTTTGTATCTGCGATGAACCATTTTGGTATCCCTGATCAAAGAATTGTTGGTGTGGAAGCAGCACTTGCGACCGTCTTTCACTTGCAGGTCTAACATCAGGCAGGTTTGAGTTCTTGTTTGAGTTCTGAAACTCTGTGGACCCTGCTGCTGGCAGGAACTCGTGGTTTAACTGTGCTCCATATAAGGCAATATCTGTCAAATCATTCATGGTTTCATCTTGACTCGATGTGTGGGCCCTTGACTGACGTCTTTCGGCGACTGGAGTGACCTCCTTGGATCCAATCTTAAGTTCCTTTTGTCTTTGTTGCATGTCGATAAAATTGCGTTGTATTTCAGTGTAGTTCTTTTGCAACTGAGCTGTTTGCTGCTTTAATTCTTTCAACTTGGCATCTCTTTGGTTGATTTCCTCGTCGAGTTCGTTTTTCAAACGTTGCTGTTCCATTCTCATATTGTCGAACTGCGTTGATTCATTCATCTTTTTGTCGATATCCTTATCAAGAAGACTCAACTGTCCGAGCTTATACTCCAAGTCCTGGTTGAGTATATCGGCATTTTGTCTTGTGGATTTTCTTTCAAAGAAAAGTGAGCCATTGGGACTGTTTATTTTGAGAAACTGGCATAATGTGGAGTACACATTTTCCAAGTACGGGGTTCTAATGCCGTGATCGTCTCCCAAAAGAATCGGTTGGAGAAGAAGTAAGTCAATTTCCACCTCGTACTGATTGGCAAAGTCGTAAAAGTATTTGTTGGAGTTGAGGAAATCTGCATTCTTGGACGTCTGTGGGAAGCACGAGATCTGGTGATTGAGCAAGTTCTGTTCGCTCTCGTAGCCCTTGACGAGCTTGCAATCCATTTTTTTGATGATTTTGAAGATTTCGTTGATGAGGCCGGTAATAAGAGGTTTGCACAAGATCTGGCTTGCAAGTTGTTCCGGGAACTCCGCTTCAAACACCACTGAAAGCGGACCAAAAACTATTTGAGGTAAGGCAAGTTTCCATTGGTAGGTCATGAATTCACGAGGGTTGGTTGAGCGTAACAACGAGACTGTCTGGTTGGATTCGGCCAGAATGGTCTGCAAGAGTTTGTGAAAACGATTCCAGTTTGGAGACGAGAGTTCTTTCTCCTCGGTCGAGCCCACGTAGATCCTTATGTCGTTGTTATGGATTTGGTGGTGATAGTGGTTCTGGCTGAGCTGACGAACATCCGATTCGTTCATGATGGATATCACGTCATTTTTGAGCTGAACAAACGGCTGGAGATTAATGAACCCCGAGCTTTCAACCACGATGAGGGATGATTTGTTGATGTAGGGTGCGAGCAGGGTGCAATTCGTGTGGAAGTCTTGGAGAGACGAGCAGCTCAACAAGACGATGTCGAAGGAAATGGAGTTTTGCGGAAGGTCCAGGAGACTGGTGCACAAGTGGTGAGGTCTGTATGTATTTCCCTTACTCCACGGCGACGTGGAGTCCCATACGATGGGCGATGAAGGATCAATATTCTTGTTGACGATGGTGAGCTCAACATCGCGCGTTTCGTAGAGACGCCAGGCGTAGAAGGCAAGATTGGGCGATGTGCCGAGCGCTAGAACGGACATGCTGTGGACAAGAAGATATGGAGACACGTGAAGTGCTGGGGTTGTCGATGGGTACAAGTGGTGGGTATTTTTTTTAAGGTTGTTTGTTTAGTTCCAAAAGCTTTGTTTGACTTTGCGCCTGGCGGACGTGCGCGCGGGCGGTCCACAGAATTAAACCGATTTCCGGCCGCTGGGAGCAAAATTCGCGATGTCTACGAGGCTCGTATGTCTGCGGTGTCAGGGTCAGACAAAATAGCAAGAGAGAATTCTATATCAACGGCGACTGGTGGTAAATTGTCTATTGTGCCTCTGTTGATTTGTGTCAGGTGTCAGGTTGTTAATCATAGTGGGCCAAGCTATAAATAGATCCGGCTGTGCCTCGCTCTGATGACCTGGGATAAAGTTAAAGTCGCAGGGTCTGCCTATAGTTTGTTGGGATAAGCGGGCCGACATTTTCTCTCTTTTCCTAAAACGGAAATGCCGTTGTCATTTTGCTGAGTGTTACCCTCTGAAAATTCACTTGTTACGGTAGAATCGGCTGATGGCTTGGTCCTGCAGGAAAAAGAGCAACCAAGAGAAGGTGTGCGTGTGTGTGTGTGTGTGTGTGTGTGTGTGTGTGTGAACCAAACGGACATCGAGTCGTCGACACGCGCACGCGGGCGTGCACTTACCGTCGGTATAAAAGGCCAGAAACACCCTACCAAATTTTTTTTTAGTCAGTGATCCATTCCAATGGCGTCGTTTCTGTGTTTTCGGTCGCAGAGACTTGATAGCTGCTGGCATCGTAGTCTTCCTTGTGCTTGCACATAACTCCGAATGTAGATAGGATCCAACATTGACGGTTTAGGGTGTATCTCCGGTTGATGAGACGACGATGACTCTCTCGGTCATAATCCCTGCGACATCTGTAGAATAAAACTATCCGTAAAGCTGCCTAGTGTTGTGCAGATCTGAGATTGTGTGACCAAGTAGGCTATCTCTTCCCGCTAGTATGATATTCTGTTTGTGTTTTTGTTCTGTTGTGTTACCTTGAACATTCTTCATATGAGAGGACAATTAATTCTTATTGAAGGGTTAGACCGCACCGGCAAGTCTACCCAGACAGAATGTCTTGTGAAAAGGTTGGCTGTGGACCATAAAGCCAAATTGTTCAAGTTTCCGGACCGGAGCACGCCTGTAGGCCAAGTGATCCACCGGTACTTGACCGACGCGTCTTTTGAGCTCAGCGACGAAGCAGCACACCTTCTCTTTTCGGCCAACAGATGGGAATTGGCCCTGGAGATTGTACGGTTGTTGGAAGACGGCTGGTTTGTGGTGATGGACCGCTACGTGTACTCAGGGATCGCGTACTCGATGGCGAAGCAACACACGGGCTCGGCCCAAATGAAAGACGCCAAGTGGCTCCTTGCGCCCGACAGAGGCTTGCCGAAGCCTGATCTTACGTTTTTCTTGACTTTGGACATGGAAGAGTTGGCCAACCGTAAAGGTTGGGGCGAGGAGCGGTACGAGAAGACCGAGTTTCAGCAGGCCGTCAAGCAGTGCTTTCTTACAGTGTTGGACGTCGAAAATGATGCCACTGTGCTTGTAGTTGACGTCAATGACCAGGATATCGTACAGGTAACGGACTTGCTCTGGCACAAGCTCACAAATGCTGGATGTCACCAGTTAACTGACAATGGAATCGAGAAAATATAGATGTTGATTTATATGTACATATCCTTCCAGAAGGCTACTCTAAGCGGTTCAAATAGGCCAAGCGGTCCAAGACCTTCAGTTTCAGGATCTCCTGGATCTCTCCACCCAACCAGATCTCGTCCAAAATGACGTAGAGTTTGTAGAAGTTGAACACCAAGTCCAACTCGCAAACATTGTCAAAGTATGTGTCCAAGACTTCGACAAAGAAATGGAGCAGCTCCAAGTAGCCCAACTCACTGTCGGCCAAGTCGATGGCTGCCACAAAGTATAACCCAGCGTAGCGTCGGTACACCAACTTGAGCTGGTGATACTCGACAAAGTTGGACTGGTGTCGGGAGTCACGGCTCGAAATGAGCCGGTGGATCTCTCCAACGTAGCGCAGCCGGTCGCTGGCAGTGTAGTTGTTATTGAACCACTTCACCAACCGTGTCTTACCCTGACGATTGAGCACTAAGAGAAAATGCACTGCCATTGATTTATTAATCGACCTGATAGTTCGCAACGCGCATCAATAAACCTGAACCAAGCGCTCGTGATGAACTTCAACCAGTACGAAATCCGCGACGGGATCGTGTTTCTCATCGAGTTAACTCCTGAACTTCTTGCTCCACGCCCAGAACTCAACAACCAGTCGCAGTTCTATGAGATTCTTGTGTCTATCAACGACTTGATGTCGCAGTTAGTCATGACACTAAAGGCTACCGGTGTTGGGATATACGTATACAACTGCCATGAACCACTGCTGCTGCCACTGCTGCTGCCACTTAAGAAAATTGGGGTTCCCGGATTCTATCGTCTTTTCCGTCTCAATAGTCTCAACTTGACCAATATGAAACTTCTCAACGACTTGGTCCTGGACCACCGTGAAGGAATCCGGGCGTTGGACACGCTTTTCAAGTACGAGAAGCCCGATTCAGAAGTGTTGCCGCTGGTATTGGCAAGAATCTTGGACGAATTGTTGGAAAAGAAACACTTCAACTACAAAAAAGTGCTCTGGTTCACTACCAACGAAACTCCGTACGCGTCTGTGTCGATTAAAGAGAGTCTCTGGCGTATCATCAACGACTACTACAACTATGATTACTTTATCAGACCCATCTTTCTTTCTTCAAGCACATTCAACTCCGATCTCTACCGTGATATCTTCTTGAATACCAACTATCTCAAGATAGATGACGATTCCAGTACGAGCTCGTTCAACGGGGGCTTCCACAAGGACTCCAGGGTTTTTACACAACCGGTGGTCAGTTCTCACATCCGTCAGAATGTGTTTCGTGTCTCGGAGGTCCGTCGGATCCAGTTCGCCTGTGACTTGATTCTCGGAGATGGCGACAAAGTTGCAGGCAACTTTGGTTGTACCGTCAAGGGATACTCGCTCTGTTCCCACGAGAAGATCGTAAACGATCTTCTTGTATATACCAAGGATGATACGTTGAAGAAAGTCTTTACCTCCTCAGTATTGACGGTCGATGGCGAAGTCATTGATACTAAGGACGAAGAAATAGCCAAACGTTTACGCAAGGGGTTTCCTTTATTGGGTGGCGAAACATTATTTATGGATAAGGAACAGCTCGAAAGAGCCACAAACTACGCTTTCAACCATGATCCATCAAATGCCGATCGAGAAGAGCCTGATGATTTTGATCTCAAGGAAAAAGAAGAGTCAGAAGATATTTCGTTCACAAAGCCACCATACTTAAAGCTTTTGGGGTTTAGAAGCATCGCCAACTTCCAGCCCTGCTACAATACGTCACCGCCGCTTTTTGTGACGGCTGATATGACTGATGGTGCTAAGTCTTCGTCTGGAGGAGGATACAAAAACTCATTTAAGACTTTTTCCATTCTCTATCAATCCTGTGTCAAACTCCAAAAGTATGGAGTGGTTTTTGGATGCACCAGAACTACTGCCAAACCAAACTTGTACGCCTTATATCCCACAAGAGTTGATGGGTCGACGAAATACATCGAGGACCAACAGGATTTCCCGGAAGGATTCTTTTTGATCCGGTTGCCTTGGTTGGAAGATATGCGCTCCTTGCCTGACTATTTCCTCAAGGATACAGAGAACCAGTACGACGATACCAAGTCGATTTTTCTGGTTGAGTTGCTAAGCAACTATAAACAGTTGATGAGTCAGTTCTTTCACAAAAGTTATAATCCTGCCGATTTTCCCAATCCTTCGCTCAACTATTTCTACAAGATCTTGAAGTATGATTTGTTACAGATCGATCTAAGTGATGAGGAAAGAGACGTTATCACCAACGACGTGACGCTCCTAAAACTCGATGAGTTGCGCCGTTTTTTTCTGTCAGATCCAAGCAAGGTTGAACTCATGGAAAAAATCAACCGTACGCTTAGTGAGTTGGACGAATCCTTGCCCAAACGTCAAGTAGCCCAGCAAGAATCGGAGAAGAAACGACAAAAGATCACCGCTCCCGAATTGGATGACAATGCAATTCTTACTGCCTGGAAAAGTGATCAGTTGTTCAAGTTTACCGTGCCCCAACTACGCGGGTTTCAGCAAAAGTATAAAGACAAAATCAAATCAGCAACGAAGAAACAAGATTTAATTGAAAATATTACATCCTTTTTGGAATCAAGAGAAATATAGTACAATTATGGATCATATAGCAATTTAATGACACTTCTTTAACAAGATTGAACTTCAACTTAGTATCTATTTTATTCATTTATTTCCAATTTATCCATTTTTGTAATTTATTTTTGAAATTATCAATATTCATTCCAATAATTATACCAATAATCAAGTCACCAATCACAATTACACCGACGTAAATGAAACACGACATTAATGTCGCAGTAATCAATTTCATATTAACTGTTTCTAATTTCAGATAAGAAATCAGAAAACAAAGAAACATGTCAACGTACCTAATGATAGAATTGGTTGCGATTTTTCTCAGTTACGCAGAGCAGCCTATAAAATTATGAGAATCAGAAGCCGAGATGTCACTACAGAGTGTAATACCCGATCATTAATCCTCTCGGTGGCCAAGCTGGCTAAGGCGCGAGACTGTAATGATAACCTCAAAGTAATCTTGAGATCGGGTGTTCGACTCACCCCCGGGAGAATTTTTTTTGCTAATTTCCGTGACTGAAATTTGACGTTACTTCTACAGTAACAAGGTATTGTCTGGGATAAGTCGTTGTACATATATGACTCGGATTGAGCCAGTAGATAAAGGTGACGTCCTTTCATTATACCAGAAAATAACGCTCGTGAGACTTTTTTGCACCAATAAAAATGAGTTTAAAGGTCAGCATTAAATAGTTTAAAACTAGGAATATTTCTCCTACAAACATTGTCTGGATGGTCCCCGATATCTCCCTTAAGCGAACGAGAAGAATTGAGAGTGAATAATTTTAACTGTGTTAGTACAACACAATATACCGCATCTGTATCAATAATTGCTCACAAAAAGAACCAAAGTGTGACCAAAGATTAACGACGATTTCCGTTATAGTCAATAATTACTGGGCAATCTGGACTAAACTATAACCAAGGCAAACGATCCAAACCTGTGAGGTATTAGGACATATCGGTGAGCTCACAATTTTTAAGGAAAGAATACCGATAACACCGGCCTACTGCACACAATTCCCCTCATTTTTCGGCCCGACCGCTTCACCAGAAAGTTGGGGTACTGACACTTGATCCAGAGGAGAACTGAAACCAAAACTAAAACAGAAACGAAACTATAATACTGTTCTTTACCATTTTCTTCTTAAAATATACTTTATCCTAACAAATTTATCTTGAATAATGAATCCACCGTCATATGAGATCCCACCACGGTATATTGAGTCACGCGAAACCCTTCCGGGGTATAAGCCATCAGTCGAGTTCTACGGAACTACTCTCATGAAGACTGAATTCTTTACTCCATACCACTACAATACCAAATCGCGAGCCTGGAAACCGGTGTTTCTCGAACTCAATTCAACTCAGCTCAATATCTATGCACTTGATCTCGATAAACAGGCCCAGGATCTTATCGTGTCTCTATACACGGAGATGAACTCGCTTGACGAATTGGCCCAGCAGGTTAAAAATAAGACAGCGGATAACGAGAACCGTGACGACTCCTCTCTGAACTATGACCTATTCGCTGGAGATGCGTACGGCGGCGACGCGGACTTGGGGCTGGGATTGAATCCTACATCCCATTTCAGCAAGTGGAAATCTAACGTTAAAAGGTACAAAACGCACAAAAGCTTGGCTGGTCTAGGAAAATATTACGAGTTGTTTAAGAATAACCAAATGTTATTCGAGCCAGTGATATCTTCCGAACACCACCGCGCGTTTGCAAAGATGTATCGGGGTACAATGCTTCATTCGTTTACTTTGTCGCACCTCCAAATTGGGGAAGCTCCCTCTTTGAACCAACTTATCTCTGCACTCTACAAGGATGAAACACAGACCTATAACACTGCATCGTTGACAAAGTACAAGAATGTGTTGCGGTTACGGATCGAATACAAACAGTTGCTATTTCAATTTTGGTCATTTTATGCAATGATCCACTGGTTCCGTATGTTGAGTGTGGGGCGGGATTTGTCGTTGCCACTAGAGACTCGGTCCGTGACCAAATTAAAAAGCATTCCAACTATGAATTCGCGGCGCAACAATGCGCTTTTGGCTGCGACTGCTGCAGCTGCGGCGTATGCAGACGCCGGAATTAATACCACTTTTGGGGAAATCGATGCAGGCTCAAATGCCGAAAATGGCATTGTGTGCTTTAACGACCCCTTTGCCCCTCTGTCCGCAGGAAAGCTCATCCCCACATCAGATACAAATTCAGACAGGCGCAGCTCGTGTCTGACATGCAGTTGTCAGTCACGACCCGATTCCATTTTTGACCAACGGCAATCCGTCTCTACGTCGTCCACAGCTTCTCTTGATATGTGCAGATATACCAGCACTATCAACAACTATAAGTTCATCTCGTACGAAAGTTACTACACCACGTTGGAAAAACAGTACATATCAAACTGCACACCCGACCTCAATTCATACGACAAATGGAATAACAAAGTGGTAACGCTTAGTAACTTTGAGAGTTTGTTACCCAAGAATACCAAAAGTTCAAGTGAGGACGATTTGTATCTAAGCTACAATACATTTAGTGGAACAGTGCATTCGTTCGAAAAAAACACCGATCGGGGGCGTTTGGATGGTCGTACAGGAAAATGTCGGAACTTTTTGATTCATTCTTCTGGGATAGTTAGCGTCGTAGGTGGAAAGTAAAAGGTAGTCCATCACTCTCTCGGACACAACCTTTTTTTGCATATTAATAGAAAACGCATTCACGATAAAAAAATAATAAAGAGGTAACGTGTCGCTTACAACAAATAAATATATGTAGTACAAACGGAACGACAAAAAACAATGTAGATATAGTGAATCTGACCTATGCCCCAAACAAATCTGGATCGAATCGAGTGAAAAATTTGTAAAACTTTAATATTCGATGAAAGTCGACTTCCTGCGTCACGTCAAAAGTAGTAAGCCTGCCAATGCAGTATTTCTTTACTTAAACCGTAGATCATAGAGAAACCAGAGTTCCACAAGCGGTTAATTGTTTGGCGTCTAACTTTTTTTTTCGGGCCAGGTGTCTATCAACGTTTGATCCGCAGCCCTACTCATACTTTATAAGCGACGTGGCGCGAAAAATTTAAATAATTTTATTCTTTACCACCTGTCTGTTCTTCGGTTGTCTCTACCATGCCTACTCCTGCTGAAATCATTGCTGCCCGTGTTAACGGCGACTACGAATCTCTGTCCGATTCTGAAGATTATCTTGACGAATCGTTTACTGCTTCTTCTGTTTCTGTGCGCCCCATCTCCGACGAGGCTGCCTTTCCCACCCTCGGCGGCGGTAAGTCGACCACACCAGTCGCTGCTGCTCTGTGGGGACCCTCAATGAAATTGCCTGAAGCAACTGCTACTCCAAAACTTGTTTCGAAGCCTACGAGTGCTGCTGGCGCCCCCAAGCCATCGAAGTTCTCCACCATTCAAGAAGCTTTTTCCCTCGATGTCCAGGACCAAGTCCATGTCACTAAGCCCGAGTTCATCAAGATTCTTACTGCTGTTAGAGCTGAAACTGGTACCAACATTGAGTGCACCACCTCGCAGCACATCCAGAAACGTACCTTTTTGATCTCCGGTAAGCCTGACGGTGTCAAGTTGGCCAAGCGTTTAGTCATCAAGAAGTTGACCAAACCAGTGCAACTTGCCTTCCCTGTGCCTGCTCGTGTCCGTGCCCGTATTATTGGACCTCAAGGTAGAACCTTGAAGCCAATCATCGCTGCCAACGAAGTCAAGATCGAAATTGGGAACGATGAGTCCACCGAAGAAGATGCCGACGATGACGATATTTTTGCTACTACCATCACTATCACCATTGAAGGTGACGTTGAAGGCTGCAAGAGCGCCAAGCAACAGATCTTGGCCATCGTCAAGGAAGAAACCAAGAATTTGACTGCTAGAATTGCTGTTGACCCAGAATTCGTTGCATTTGTTGGTCCTGAAATTGCTCCAATTGTTGCCAAGTATAGCTTGGAAGCTTCTATTCCTGACCACAACTCTGCCAGCTCCACCGTTGTTATCGTTGGTGACAGGGATTCTGTCTTGGCCGCTAAGCCCGAAATCAAGCGTGCCATCGACAACCTCCACTCCAAGATAACGGTGATCGAAGTTCCTATTCCTAAGAACAAGCACCAATTTCTTCCAATTGATTCCATTTTTGAACAAGACAATGTCTTGATCCAACTTCCAGGTGAAGAAGAAACCAAGGTCAAGTTTATTGGTATCAAGAGCAAGATCGCAGCTGCTCAAGAAAAAGCTCGTTCTGTCACATCCCAATACCGCGTTGAAGTTATGGAAATGTCAAAAGCCCATCGTGGTAACCTTCCTCATGTCCGAGCTGTGGCTGCCTTCTTGACCAAGACCGGTGTTTTTAAGACTATTGCTGCCGAAAATGGGGTCACCATCAACCCTCCAAGCTTAACTGTATTAGAAAAAGAACTCCCCTCTATCCCAATTGAGCTTATTTCCAAGGGTGACGAAGAAAGCGTCAAGGCAACCAAGAAGGCCATTGTCTCTATCGTCAATAAGATCACTCCTGACCAAACTCGTGCGATCGAAGACATTGACTCCTTTTTGCTTGCCCGTGTCCCACAAACCATTGAATCCGTTGCCTTTGAACATGTTATAGATTACGTTGTCTTGGGATCCAGAATCACATTGTTTGCTCAAAAATCTGAAACCGACTCGGAAGACTTCGACTTTGATTCGACCCCAGATTCCAATGTGAGTTTGGAGTTGGTTGACAGAGCCTTAGATGTATTAAGAAAGCTTGCTTCCTCTCTTGACACTGTTGTTAAGCCAGTCTCTACTGAAGAGCAGAGTTACATTAACGGTCCTCACGGCAGTACACTCAAGTCACTTTTAAACAGCGTTGAAGCCAACTCGGTCGAAGTCAAACTCGACGAAGAAGCGGGTGTTGTTACTATCCACGGTGTTAAATCTGCTGTGGCCAAGATTGAAAAGGGTATTGAAGCTGTTTTGGCCGATGCTGCTGAGTACAAAGACGGTTACTCCGCCACTTTACCAGTTCCTTCCTCGGTTATTTCACGTTTGATTGGTAAGAACGGTGCCAATATGACGTCGTTGAGAGAAGAATTTGGTGTCAGAATTGACTGTCCACCAGAATCGAAATCTGAGGAAACCGTACTTACCGTCTCTGGTATCAAGCGTAACGTTGAAGAAGCGCGTACACGTATTGGTCAATTGGCACGTAAGTTTGCCGATGAAACTTTTGTTCGTATTAGAATTGAAAGCCAATATCACCGTCGTTTGATTGGCCAAGGTGGTTTATACATCAACAGATTGAAGGACAAGTACAATGTGATCATCAGATTTCCATCTGCTGATGGTGTGAGCAACTACGCTGATGCACCAAAGTCCAAGGATGAGGTTACAATCAGGGGTCCATCCAAGGGTGTTGAAAAGGCCCAAGAAGAATTGATTGACTTGTACAACTTTGAAAAGGAAAACGGTTTCAAGGAAACTATCAAGATTCCAAGCAAGGCCATTGCTAGAGTCATTGGAAAGGCCGGTGAAACCATCAACGACATTGCCGACGGATCCGGAATTGAGTTCAAGTTTAAGAGAGACAGTGACAGCGAAGCCAAATTGGGCTATGCTGAAGTCGAATTGACTGGTTCAAGAAGTGCATTGAAAGAAGCCATTAAAAAGATTCAAGAAATTATCACCGAAGTCGAGAACTTTGTCAGTGTTACTATTAAGGTTGATCCTAAGTTCCACCGTGACTTGATTGGTCCAGGTGGTTCTGTCACGAAGCAACTTCTCTCGAACGCTGGTGGTGATGACTTACCAAGATACAAATACCATAAGCTTTTGACTATTCCTAACGAAGGTTCTGGGTCCGATGAAGTTGTTTCTGAAGGTGACAAAAGTATCGTTAATAAGGTTGTTGAAGCTGTTAAGGCCATCATTGCCCGTAAGGAAGCTTTGGTGACGGCCGAGATGGACATTCCAAAGGAAAAGCACCGTTTAATTGTTGGTCCTAGCGGTAGTGTTCGTCAACTGTTAGAACAAGAGTTTGATGCTACCATTTCTGTTCCAAGACCTAACGACGAGTCTACATTAATCAAGATTGCCGGTATGCCAGAAAAAATTGATGGATTGAAGCAAAAGATTGAAGCTCTTACGACTGATGATTGGAACGAATCCCTTGACATACCAGCCGCATACCATGCCTTGGTAAGTGAAAGAGGAGCTTTCATCAAAAAGTTGAGGAACGAATTGAAGGTGGAAGTACACCATGGTAACTTTACCAGACAAGCATCCAGATTATCGAACACTCCTGTTCCTGCTGTTCCACAAGAAGCATACCCAGAAGATGACGCATCAGTGAAGTTCACTGTAGTAGAAGGAGGTGCTGCTGTTGCTTCTGACGACAATATTCCATGGAGATTTAAGGGGGCAGCTAAGAACACCGCCAAGGCAGCCAAGTTGACTGAAGAGCGTTTGGCTAATGCCAAGGACGCCACACTTACTGGGTGGTTTTATTCTAAGAAGCCATCCTTATTTTCGAGAGTGGTTGGACCACAAGGATCAAAGGTGAACCTGATTAGAACTAGCACCAACACATTTATCACGATTCCAAGAGGAGACGAGCCACACGCCAACTTCATCTATTTAGTTGGAAGTGCGGAGAACTTAGAGCAGGCGAAGAATGAGATTGAAAAAGCAATGAAATAGAATAGAGTAATAATACATATGCAAAATATCAACCTTATCGTTAATGACAGGTAATAAACTATTTCGTAATTTGATTCGTACTTGTAGTAGAGATTGATCTAAAATTCCCTCGAAAAAGAGGAGTAGGTAGCATATTCGAGACGTCAATTAATTCCCAGGGGTACTGGAAGCGAGACGAGTTTCCGTTTGGGTGAAGGACAAAAGGATAATCACCCGATAAGGTTGAGAAAAAAGCAATAAATTAGAATATTCGAAAGAGAGGCGTGAAGGGGAACGATGAGGCAATTACGGCGAGATTTCTTTACTTAATAGAAGTATGCCGGAAAAACGGCATTACTGTACAGTGGCTCAAGCCACCGCCTTTCGCCGATCCTGCAAAGGAAGTGCTTAGTGGATGCAAAACAGAGGCTCAAACTACCATTGTAGAAGAGGAACCGGGCGATTCTAGAGCTGTGCCAAGCCAACAGTAGACCAACGATGGGTTTGTTAATTTAGAACGTTGTGTAGACCATGGCCGGTTCAGGGTCAAAAGGGTCTGGACTGATGCCGTTTTCGCAGGGCACAAGAGAAAAGAAAAAAAGAAAAGAAAAATGTGTCACGTGAAATGGTACCAACATGGCATTTGCTGCAAAAAGCCTTGTGACAAGACTTAAAAAATGAACCAATGCATAAATCAATTTCCGAGGATACGAGGGCCAGACGATTGTCAGACAACTCCCCACAACGTCTAGCCACAGTTCTAGGTAATTAAGGTCTTAGTTTGGTATGCTTAAAAGTCTCGGCACCACAGTTACTGAATAATTTTTTCAATACGGCTAGGCTGGCCAACCTCCATCGCTCATTCCGTATAAGCTTTGTGGCGATGTATTTTTTCTGCGGATTATTTTTTGAGGCGCACAGAAGATATAAAAAGTCAAAGGGTCGGACTACAACTTAGTAGTACTAACAAAATTGCGATGGGTTTAAAGGAATTTTACAGAAAGTCGTCAGCTGAAAAGCATGAGGAAGAAGTCTTGGACAATGTGTCTTACTCTTCCTCTTCTGAGAGACCTGTCTTGATCGAACTCGACCAGAACAAGAAAGATATTGGTTACATATCTGCCACTTTTCTTATGATTAACAGAATGTTGGGTGCTGGTGTGTTTTCCACCGGTTCGACCATCTTTGCCCTTTCGGGCTCTGTTGGTACTTCCTTGATGATGTGGTTTGCAGGTACCGTCATTGCATTTGCTGGGTTATTGACCTACATGGAATTGGGGTCGGCCTTGCCCAGAAATGGTGGTGAAAAGAACTACCTTGAGTTCATGTTCAAGAAACCAAAGTTTTTGATCACTGCTATGTACGGTTCATATGTTTTCTTTCTCGGCTGGGCCGCAGGGAATTCGATTGTCGTTGGGGAATACCTTCTTAATGCTGCTGGAAAAGAAGTAACCAAATGGAACTCCAGAGCTATTGGTATTGGTGTTATCACCTTTGCTTTACTCGTTGATGGTATCCATGTCAAGACTGGGTTGTTTATTGCTAACGCTTTGGGTGTATTCAAAGTCATCATTGTTCTCATCATCACGGTTACTGGTTGGGTTGCTCTTGGTGGGGGTATCAAGACCCACAACTTCACACCAACCCATAACTTTACCGACTCGTTTGCGGGTGAATCCCCAACTGGTTTCGGTATCGTTAATGCTTTGTACAATGTTATCTGGTCATACGTCGGTTACTCCAATGCTAACTACGCCTTGAGTGAAATCAAGAACCCTGTCAAGGTTTTGCGTGTGGCTGCTCCAACTGCGTTTATTTCCCTTGGGGTCATTTACATGTTTGTCAACATTGCATACTTTGCAGTTGTTCCAAAGGAAGAAATTGGCAACTCAGGTCGGATCTTGGCTGCCTCTTTCTTCAAGTACGCCTTTGGTGACCAGGCCGAAAAGGCTGCCTCGGTTTTTGTTGCTCTCTCCGCCTTAGGTAACGTTATTTCTGTTATCTTCTCTCAAGGTAGAATTATCCAATCTTTGGGTAGAGAAGGTTCCTTACCATTTTCCCGTTTTTTTGGTACTTCCAAGCCATTTAGATCGCCATTCATTGGTTTGTTCCAGCACTGGGTGGTCTGTATTGTCACCATTTTGGCTCCTCCACCAGGTGACGCATACAACTTGGTTCTTAACCTTATTTCATACCCATTGAACGTCGTCAACACCGTTCTTGCTGCTGGTTTGTTATGGATTCACTACAAGAAGTCAAAGGGTTTGATTGAATGGAATCCTCCTCTTAAGGCCAGTGTTCCTGTTGTTGCCTTCTTCTTTTTGTCTTCTTTGTACTTGATTGTTGCTCCATACATTCCTCCACAAGGCGGTCAAAAGGTCTACAACTCGTTACCGTACTGGATTCACGCAGTAATTACTTG
Source organism: Teunomyces atbi (assembly GCA_030574975.1). Classification (NCBI taxonomy): domain Eukaryota; kingdom Fungi; phylum Ascomycota; class Pichiomycetes; order Serinales; family Debaryomycetaceae; genus Teunomyces; species Teunomyces atbi. Next base: position 172,168 of record JAJMFW010000018.1, on the reverse strand, counting down.
GGGTATTTTTGGTATTGGATTGGTATACTGGGTTGTATGGACTAAGATTTTCCCATATCTCGGTGGATACACTTTGGGTGTTAAGGAAGTCTTGGGAGAAGATGGTTTCTGGAAAAACAAGTTCTACAAGATATCAAACGACTCCACCCACAATCAAGAGATAGAGGAGGATCAGGATATATGAGAATGAGAACCAAGAGGCTTATAAAGTCACCCTAATTATGTACATTAGTTTAATAAAGATAATCAAATTTGGCTGCGAACCAGCTATTTAATTTCCTAATTACACTTACTTTGCTTCAAAAATTAACTCTTTTGATTTACTTTTATTATAGTTCTATTTACAATTAATGTACACGTAGGAGACCAATGGATACAACAAGTCCAGTTCAAATGACATTCAAAAATAGACTTATATCTTGTGTCTGTGACTCTTAGGAGTATGCAATGGCGACCAGATACCTCTGACGGAGTCGTTGATGGAAACAACTTTGTGGTTCATCTTGAACAACTTGCCTCCACTGCGTTGACTATATTCGTTGAACTTGTCAACAATTTGCTTCGTATTCAAATTAGCAATGGAAACGTCAGTGACAGCATCGTTGTTATAATGAAAGGTAAGCGAGGGATGTCCGCTTCTCTTGACAACATCAAAGTAAATAGAGGCGTTCTTGCTAGCAAGACTGTTCAATTGACCACTTTTCAACAATTCACGGAGACCCGTGGATGAACCTCCCCAGTTGCAGTAGTTGACAGTAACACGATGACATGGCTTAACATAAGCACCAACACCATTACGTGCAATAGAAGTCTTTGCGATAGCTTTAACTGGCATTCTGTGTTGGTGAATATATGACGGTGTATGACTTTAGTTGAGATAAATTTTTCACTTTAGAAGTCGTGTACAGTCAATTTCAATACTCCTGTTTATAAATATAAACAAATCTAATCTATCATAACAAATTGGGCGTGTGGCGTAGTTGGTAGCGCGTTCGCTTAGCATGCGAAAGGTCTCCGGTTCGACTCCGGACTCGTCCATTTTTTTGTTTCTTTATATCCAAAAATGTCGCATTAAATTTTTTTTCTCTTCGGTGTTTCCTTCCATAATGAAACAGTGCCGTCGCTTATTTCTCTCTGAGTTTCCGATTTTGGATCAAAGGAATTCTGAATAATACATAGTCACTATGGAGTATATAGTCATGGAACCAAAGCTGAAAATTTTTCTATATTGCTTACTTACAAGAGTAGTTTACTGTTCTGGATATTCTATCTTATACTTCTGAGTTTTAGTCGTCGAAGCAAAGTATTTACTATCTAGTTACACATTCAATCACACATACATTCACTAGCGCTACAACAATTAAAGATGGAAACAAACTACAGAACATATCAACAGGTTCTTAACATATCAGTACCTAAAAAGTCTGTGAAGACAACTAAGAAGGTGACAAAGCCTAAAGTTGCTACCAAGCCCACGAAGAAGAGAACTAGAACTGGCTGTTTAACTTGCCGTAAAAGAAAGAAAAAGTGTGATGAAGACAACGTCAATGGAAAATGTCAGGGATGCACGAGAAACTTTCTCGAATGTTGCTGGCCAGAAGACGCAAAGACAGCATTGCCATCTCCAGCGGCAACTCCAGAATTGGAAACCAGAATTATTGCAGATATTAAAGTGTTACAACCTATTCTGCCAAACTTGCAGCCGGTGAACAAATGTGCTATTAGCTCGCTCATAGATCCTCCTACACCTGTCAAGATTAACCCATACCCAAGTCCTGTCCATTCTCCTGTTGCAGAAATTAAGAAGGAGATTCAAGATGTTAAGGCTTTTGAATTGCCTCCATCTCGTGTGATTCAAGCCCCTTCTAAGTTTATCATCACATCATTCAATACCGACAAGGATTTGTGTCAGGTTACGGCTAACTAGAGAGTTCGCTGATTTGCTACTAGTACAAGAACTGGTGGTAGCTGCTAGTAACACAATGTATTTATTATTAGTCATAACTGCAACCTTTTTGGCTGCAGTCTTTATTTCTTTAGGTTAGGTTAGGTTCAATATTTCTTTTTCATTTAAATTTGCGGCAAAAAGCAGTTAAGGGAAGGCAAACGCGACCAAGGACACCCTTTTGAGATCAGGATCCCGATGTTCGCGAACCGCGCTTGCCACGGCCACAAAATGTCGTCTTGACGCACCCCGTATATTCTGGAAAAACAAAAGTACTTTACAGGTTATGATCTTATGTTAGATTTACAGGTTACGATTAGCAGATTACCTCTTCAATAGTGATTTCCAACTCAACACTTACCTTTTAGTTGGCACAGAACTTTATCTATAAAATATTTTATTTTAAATGAATATACTTGAAATATTTCACCTATTTTTGAACAAGAAACAGACTCTCGAGCAGTATAGAAAAAAGTACTTTAATTATGATTAAAATGTCTATAACTAACTAGACTTTTCCTTGGAAGCTTTCTCCTTAAGAGGATCGATTTCTCCACCAATCTTTTCCTTGGAAATGTAGTCCAAAGCGGACAATCTTTCAGGTAATGTTGGATGTGAGTGGTGGTAGGCTGAGTACAATGGATCAGCCTGTAACGTGGATAAGTTTTCACTGAACATTTTGAGCAATGCCTGGGACAATTCATCAGCGTAACCACGGGCCTTGGCAAAAGCATCAGCTTCGTATTCGTGCTTTCTTATCAAGAGATTCATACCGAATTGAGCAATACATTCGAAAGGAGTGAAGATGTCATTGAACAAAATGAATCCAATGAGAGTAGGTTGAACGGAAGTAAAACCAAACGAGGTGTACAATGAGGTGTTACGCACAAAGGCAGAAAACATGGAAAACACAATGAACATGTGAGCTTGAGAAGCAAGCAACGTCTTAGGCAAATGAGATAACTTCCAGTGTCCGATTTCATGAGCTAATACGGCAACGGCACCTTCAATTGACGACTGTTCAATCAAAGTGTCGTACAACACAATCTGCTTGCTCCAAGGCAAACCAGTAAAGAAGGCATTGGAGTGAGAAGATCTCTTTGAACCATCCATTACGAATAACTTAGTCAATGGGAAGTTTTCAGATGCAGCAAGTTTCTCAATGGCTGTCTTCAATTCACCATCTTCCAAAGGAGTCATTTTATTGAACAATGGTTGAATGAACAATGGATAAATTGTCATAAACACAAGCTGGACCACAAGCACAAATACCATCAAATAACCAACAAACGAATCTGGAAGCGAGTCAATAATCTTGATGAAACCACCAAGCACAAGACCACCCAAAGTATTACCCAAAACCGTCGACTTGACGGTGTCCAGAATCCACAAACTAAGAGTCAATTTATTAAATCCAAACTTTTCTTCCAAGACAAAGTTGGAGTAGTACGACGTTGGAAGAGACATGAGAGTCGCATAGAGCTGACTGACACCAAAGAACACGATCGAGTGGGTGATTACGCCACCAAAAGCCAGAGGCAACAAGTGAGCAACTTTGCTCAACAAAAAGCCACTGAATGCCCATCCTTTGGGCAACAAATCATACTTGATTGCCACCACATTCTGGATAAGACCATAGACACTGTTGAACAAAGAGAATCTAGCCTTGGCACGTGAATATTCCTGTGTCTTATCAAATGTTTCTTGTGAAACTTCCGCCTTCAAACTGGCTGGAACGGTTTTGCGCTTCAATACTTGGTACTGACGGTATTGGATATAGTTTTCAAACGCAAACTGGCCAACGGTGAACGCAAGAATCACCGATTTCCAATCAATGTTGGGGTTATTCAAAAAGGAAAGATTCTGTTACAATTAGTATTGGTGAAAGAGTATCATTAAAACTGTACTTACTTGAACTAAAGAAAACATGGCGACCTTGTATTTTCTTTATAATTTGTGTGCTGGAAGATAGAAAACTAGGATTTTAACATGTGATCGATGATATAATAAATTCTTAGGTAATCAGTGCGATATGCGCTCAATTGCCTAAATCAATAGTCTAGTAACGTTGACTGTAGGTCGGGGGGCGAGGAGGGGGGGGGCCGGGGAAGAAATTAGAGTAGAAAGTAACTTAGTATTGAGTTAGAAAACTAATCTAATCGGATAACCTCTACATAGACTGTCGGAAGTTCCTCTATTTATACTTCAAGTCGTCTAAAGGTGTGGCTGAGGTATCCACACCTGGACCATAAATCATATCATTACTGGCAAGTAATGGGATCCTAGTTAAAACATCTCATCCTGACAATATGGGTGTTTCAAGGATATATTATTAGCCACAGCACGTAGGTCGTGTCTTGCGGCGTAGAAAAATATCTTCCTAACCTTCATACAAACCAACAACATGTGAACAGTCATGGGTTAAGTGTCACGTGTGGAACGTGCGACCCGAGCCGATCATCTTATCTAAGAGTGTGGCTTGAACTCCGCATTTTTGCAGGCGAATGCTGCAATCAACACGTGAAGAAATGTGATAAGACGGACCGATGTCAGGCTCGGGTCGGCTGGCGGTCTGTTTAAGTTACGTCATGGCGGCGCCACGGTTGATGTCTTTAGTATAAATAGATGTGATATCAACCACTCACATATCTCGTATTCAACATCTATAAATAATGTCTTCTCTTGGAGGTAACAGATTTGGAAACTACGATATTCATTTTGCTGAAGGTGTCGATGAAGTCGATACCGATGGAGTATTGGTGATCAATGCTAAGAACAGAGAACAACTGCTGTTCCCTGACTTTCTCCCTACGTGGGATGCCTCACAGAAGTATCCTCCACTTAAATTTTTCAAGCATGTCGATCCTGGAACCAGAGCAGATGCTTCTTTCCCAAATCTTTTTCCCGAAGGAAACCAAGCCACAATCAAGCGTGTTACTCCCAAATTTGGGACTGCTATAGAGGGAGTCCAGTTATCGCAATTGAACGATGCTGGAAAGGATGAGTTGGCTTTGTTGGTTGCCCAACGAGGCGTGGTGATTTTTCGCAGCCAAGATTTTGCTCTGAAGGGACCTGCCTTTGCCGTGGAATATGGGAAACATTTCGGCAGATTACATATTCACCCAACATCCGGTGCTCCTCGTAACTATCCAGAATTGCACATTACGTACAGAAGACCAGACAAGGGCGAATTTGACCGTGCTTTTTCCAACAGAACCAATAATGTTGGCTGGCACTCGGATGTCTCGTACGAATTGCAAGGACCAGGAACTACTTTCTTCTCAGTGTTGGAAGGGCCAGAATCAGGTGGAGACACCATTTTTGCTGACACAGAAGAGGCCTGGAACAGATTGTCACCCGAATTCCAAAAGAGATTGTTAGGTTTACATGTGTTGCACACGTCGGCGGATCAGGCTTCAAATTCAAGAGGACAGGGCGGAATCGAAAGAAGAAAACCAGTTTCGAATATTCATCCACTTATTCGGACCCATCCGGTTACTGGTAGAAAGTCGATTTACTTGAACAAACCTTTTTCCAGAAGAATCATCGAGCTTAAGGAAGAAGAATCGGACTACTTGCTCAACTTCTTGTTCACCCATATCGAACAGCTGCATGACTTGCAGTTGAGAGCCAACTGGGAACCAAACTCGGTGGTTATTTGGGACAACAGACGTACTGTTCACTCTGCTATCATCGACTGGGACACCCCCGTCAGCAGACACGCTTTTAGAATCACCCCACAAGCCGAAAGACCAGTGGAAGATTTGAAGGACTTGAACCGTGAAGAATACGATGTAGGTGACTTGGAGGAAGCCTTGAAGAAGGTGTTGCCTCGCTAAAAAGTTTTTAAGAAATGTATACTGGATCTGGATTTAATGTACACCCTTGTTCTGATCATCTTTATGTATTCGTGTTTATCTGAGTGGTTTGCAATTATTTAAACAATTAAAATTCAAACTTATTACGAGAAGTTTCAAGAGTTGTCCAACAAATGGTTCGTGGCAGCTTCCAAATCCCAGTTGTTAGCCTTCAATGCGTCCAAGGCAACAGCCTTATCAAAACCCATTCCAATCAATTCTTGCACAGCAAACTCATCACCTTCATTAGTAGAGGGTGCAGCAGCAGAATCAGTAGCAGCAGCATAATCAGGAATTGGTGCCTCAGTTTCCGCCACTGGGGGTGTAACCTGTGCGTTTCCAAACCCAGCAAAGAGCTGTTCCCATTCATCGTTGCCTCCAGCACCAGATTCGGAACCAGCAGCAGCAAAGTCGGGAGCATTTGACACCTCGTTGGTGAACTCGTTGGAGAATCCAAACTCGCCACCCTCAAACTCGTCGCCGTTGTTGCCCACATCTTCCTGTGCAGCCTCAAGATCATCAAACTCGTTTGCAAATAAATCGTTTTGTACAGCTTCAGGTGTAGCGAGTTCCAAGTCATCAAATGCACTGTCGAAATCATCAATCTTCGCTGCGTTCGCAGGGGCAGGAGCAGAGGCAGAAGCGGCAGCAACAGCGGCCCTGCCGGTCTTTCCTGGCAAGTCATCAACTGCATCATTAAAAGTATCACCAGACTCTTCATCAGAAGAAGAAGAATCTTCATCGTAGTCTAATTCCTTGATTGGTGGGAATTCGTTGTCAATCGTCTGGTCCTTGTTTGAAGCTTCAACAGGCACAGAAGCATCTTCGGCCTGAACAATCTCAAATGATTCGCCAGAAGAATCCTTCTCGCTTGTTTCGTGAGAACGGGGCTGCTCCAACCTTTCGTTGTGAGCACTCTTTGGTGCTTCATCCGATCCATTGTCGAGAGTATCGCGGTCATTTATGTCATCGATATTGTCGTCACGAACAGACAAGGCAGCATTATTTTGAACACTAGACGTCAACGAATCGGTTCTCAGCACACCAACAAAGCCCCCCGGAAGACCAACAGCTTGTGGAAACTGAAAGTCAGAACCACTAGGCGACGTCACAGGAGTTTCGTCGTCATTCTTATAATCAGTGGCCACAGAAGACGTCACTGTACCTGAATCGTGTTCAACTGGCTTTTCTGAGTACGGAGGAGAGTCACTAGGTAAAGCTTCGGCATGGCGCGGTTCAGGAGCTGCCAATTCCTTACTGTTTCCATCTCCAGGAGAACTGGCGTGAGAAGTGGAATCAAGAAGATGGTGAGCAGCAGCAGCAATACCGCCCATAGACGCACCAATACCAGCACCGGCAACCAATCCCTTGGCAGAGATGTTGGATAAGAACCCCTCGCGCTTTGTTTGGTGGTCCTTGGCTTCCTTTTCCAATCTCGCGCGTTCTTCTGCAATTGCCTTCTGGTGCTCTTCGTACTCGCGCAATTGTGCTTCATGCTGCTTGTTGGAATCAACCAATTCTCTAATTGTATTCTTCAATTCCTGAGACTTGACCAATGCTACTTGCACCTGAGAGTTCTTTACCGACACCTGGTTGTTCAAACGTTGATTTTCAGCCACTTTTTCGGCTACTTGTTTCTCAAGCTCAACAATCTCGGCATTCAAAGTACCAAGTCTTTCCTTTAAGCCTGAATTTTGCTTTTGAGCTTCTTCTGTTGCCAACTGCTTGGTGTTGAAATCAGATGAAAGAGCATTGAGCTTAGCTTCAGAAATCGATGCTTCTGATCTCAAGGCCTCGGTTTCTTCTTTAGCAGCAGCTAAGCTGGCTTCGACCTGGTCAACTTGCTTGACCTCGTTATCATATGACGATCTCAATTGCTTCAACTTAGCCTCGATTTCCAACTTCGTAGCCAAAATTCGCTTCAATTCGGCTTCGGCTCTCAACTTCTTATCGTGCAAATCGGTGGTTTGTGTAGTTAACGATCTGATCTGGTTGGACACATTGGCAATATCCGACGTGGCTTGAGATAACTGGCCGGAAACCTCAGGATTAGATTCCGCTAACAAGTCATCATTGGCTGGAAATGCTTGTTGGAACGAAGGTTGACGTTCTGGCGGATGACTAAAGGTTCCACTGGGTGTATTTGGAAGTGGAGATGATGGAGGAATAGACTTCTTCGCTGGTGGTGGTGGAACGCTCCTCAAAGCTTCGTAATTCACAGACTTTTGTTCTGGTGGTGGAGAAACAGTAGCAGGAGCTGAAACCAGTACATGGGCTTGAGCATGAGCTTGGGCTTGAGCAGCTTGGACATCTTCACCCAATAAATCACTTTCTTTCTTTTCAATTGCAGGCGAGCCTTGTTTGTTCATAAGGCTCTGGCCAAAGGTCGATGTTGGCTTGAAAGACCCTGTCAAGTTGCTGCGGACCTTTGGCAAGTTGTTTGGACTCAAGTCGCTGCTGGAGGCACGTTTTTCAACTGGTTTCTGAGGTGCTGACTGCGACGAAAAGATATCGACCAAGTCGTCCATTGCTGTAGGTTGCTTGCTAATTGGATTTGGTTGTGGTTGTGGTTGTGGTTGAGGTGCTTTCTGTTCCTCCTGGGACACAGCATTCAAAGCATTGATCAATTCGTGGGGCACGATATTGGGCAACTTACCACCAGCCAACTTTCTGTTGACCAAGAACAAAGCAATCGAGAACTCCAACTTGGTAAAGATCCCGGTGTTCTGGATATCAGCCAAGTCCCAGATCGCAGCCAAGTCTTGTTGGTTCAACTTGGACGTCATGAGGAAGTTGGCAACTTGTTCCGGGTTAAGGGTGCCGGACTTGGTCTTGTCAAGGTTGTTGAAGATGGAATCGTACTGTTGTTTCAAGGTAGGTGTGACGTTCCATTCATTAGCAACGGTGCTGGCGTTGGAGACATCTCTCTGCGACGAAGGGTGTCTGACGGTGGTTTGTTGGGACGCAATCGACAGATGCAGCGATTGTCTGCTCGTGGGCACCGGCTGTGACGCTGGCTGTGCCTGAACTGACAGAAAGACATGTTCCGGCAAGAACGGAGGCAACTGTTGGATCTGGCCGCTCAACAAACCATGGATCAAGTGCATGGCTATGACAAACGACGGAAGGTTCAACACGCCAGCATTCTGGACGTCGACCAAGTTCCAGATCTGGCCCAACGTGGCTGTAGGTAACTTGGCCTTCAAGAAGATGTTTCTAGCCTCAGTGCCTCCTAAACTGCCGGAACTGGAGCCGACAGTTTTGATAAACAACTGACTGAATTTCTGGTAGTCGGAAGGACTGATAGCAGCAATAGGATCCTGTGGTTTAGACTGGAGTGTGGTGCTGTTCTGGGGCACAATGGAACTTGGTTGGGTCTGCATGAACGAGCTGTTGGTGGACTGGGGTTGCAACGCCTGCGGATCCGCTGGTACCGTCAAACCAACAAATTTAGGCAATGGACCTGGATAGTCGCCCAATCCTGGCGCTGGATGTTGTCCTGATTGCGTATAGCCGATCAATCTCATAGCGTAACAAAAGCCAAACTGCGTCAAGAAACCGAGGTTGCTCTGGTCAGCAATCTGCCAGATTTCACCTAGAATGGCAGGAGGCAAGCCTGACTTTTCAAACGTAGCCCGTGCTTTTTCGCCGGTAATGATGCCGGTGTTTTCCGGATCTAACGACTTGAACAAGAACGAAAAGAGCTTCTTCTCTTCAGGGTTAAGACCCACTTTGAACGACGGAGCGGCTATTTGTTGTTAATACAAGAACAGAAACAGAAAATGTCATCGACATACTCAGAGAAACACTCATATCAATGGTATACTAGAACACAAATCACTTGATAAAAGGGTTTTGGGAGTGAGCCGGATATCAATTTTCTGTGGAAAACGGTGAGGGAGAGAGAGTAAACGATAATTACACGACAAAATGTCTTTTACTTTTACGACATTGTCGCGGGATGAGGTTTATGAAAAATTCGGAGTGAAAAATTATCTAACCAACAAAACTATGAACAGAGGCAGAGGCGGATTCAGAGGTGGCCGCGGTGGCAGAACCGGACCATCGCAATTTCAACAAGGCCCACCAGACACGGTTTTGGAAATGGGCTCGTTTATGCAGGCGTGTGAAGGGGACATTGTGTGTCGTTCGATAAATGTCAAGATCCCATACTTCAATGCTCCCATCTACTTGGAAAACAAGACACAGGTCGGTAAGGTCGACGAGATCTTGGGTCCGTTAAACGAGGTTTTTTTCACCATCAAGACTTCTGAAGGTGTCAAGGCCGATTCGTTCAAGGATGGGGACAAGTTCTACATTGGCCCAGACAAGTTATTGCCATTGGAAAGATTCTTGCCCAAGCCACCACAGGTTGGTCCTAAGCCCAAGAAAAAGAGTCCTGGAGGTGGTGCTGGCGGCAGAGGCGGCCGTGGAGGTGCCAGAGGCGGATTCGGTGGCCGTGGTGGATCCAGAGGTGGATTCGGTGGCCGTGGTGGTGCCAGAGGCGGTTTTGGTGGCCGTGGCGGTGCAAGAGGTGGATTTGGCGGAGGCCGTGGTGGTGCCAGAGGCGGTTTCGGTGGCGGCCGTGGCCGTGGCCGTTTCTAAACTTCCCTACGTCATTCTTCATGTTTGTATAATTTACATCTTTATGTTACAGTGTCTATAAATAATGCATCGATCTTAGATTAGACCGCAGCAAGCGACGAGATGCGCCCGGATTTCCTTGTAGCCATGACGCGAGATGTACTTGTTGGTGTGAGCATTGTTGAAGAGAATGCGGGGCAGCGATACATGGAGCTCATCGCAATCGACAAGACGGTTAAAATGGCGGACTATATCATCGCTGTTGCCATGATACTTTGAGCAAACGGCGTCGACTTTGGTGAATATGACATCAAACAGTACGCCCTGGGACGTCAAGTATTGGATGATCTGTGTATCTTCGTCCCGTAATCCTCGGACCCCGTCCACAAGCACCAAAACACGCTGTAGCACGCGGCGATCGCTGATGTATTGAAGCACTGCATCGCCCTGATACTCCTGGCCAAACTGGCCGTAGCCAGGCGAGTCTACGAGCCGCATCTTTTGGCCAATCAGAAAACAGTTGAGAGTCTGCGTGTATCCCGCCCGCTTCGAGACGTACGCGAGATCTGGAGACTGGAGCAAGTTGTTGATAAGCGACGACTTTCCGACGTTTGTGTGGCCCACAAGCAAGATTTCTGGGAGCGGTTTCAACCAACGCAGATCAAACTGCGATTTGTCAGGAATATCCGTAAATTTGGCACATGACCATTCGAGACGAGACTTTGCAGTGTTAAAGAGGTGCATTGCGTACGAAACGTGCTGTGGCGGCGGTCGAGCGTAGCATGGTGGACAAAAAAGACGGTTGAGATGTGTGGGTGTGATTTGGTGATGCTTAACGAGCTTTTGTTTAGTGGCTGCAGCAGCAGTAGCAGAAGCAGCGGTAGTGGAAGAACCAGCAGCGTGCGCAGAACGAGCAGCGGCAGCTTTAGGTAACGATGCCAAAATGTAAGACATAAAAAAACAATAATGTTTCGAAAAAGCGTATTGACAAGTGAGTAGAAAAGAGTGAAGGAGTGAAGAAACGTATGGAGACAGGTCTAACAAAGACATACAAACAATAGAAGAGGAAGAAATTGATGTTTTTGGAATGGTAGACATAGGCATGATTCATCCTTTACTTCTACTGGTTCATTATTAACCACAGTTTTTCTTGTTTCATTATGTGTCGCTGCATACTTGGGCTTTGCGCTGATTCTGTTTGTACACGATAAAGCGGTCCACTTCGTGGTATTTTTTGTGCTTACGGCTGAGTTTTACTTTGTTAGTGACATGCCACGGCGACAGGTTGTGGCCGCAGCGACGTTTGTGGTGTGCACGCTCGGTGCCAGTGTGGCGCTGGAGCTCGCACAGTCCCTCGTTAACCCGCGCAGGGTGTTCGATCGCGGCGATATCGCCGCTAATTTCGCGGGAAGTGCCGTGGGCCTTGCGCTAGCAATAGCGGGCGAGGTCTTTTGTTCCCGCTGGCCGTTTCGCGAAACGGCACGGTTCTGACTAATTACATTCTTCATTTATTAGTAATATAATTACTAAACCCCGCCACATCTTTCCTTTATCTTCTCTCATCTCCTCGTTCTTTCGTTACTCTTCACTATCATGTCTTTTTACGGCGGTATCCAATCATACGACATCCATACATACTGGTCCACCGAGAGCGAGCGCCAGGCGGCGTGGGATCTTCGTCAACAAGTCGAACGTGACTTTGCTCCAGAAATAGCTGCTGGTGATATTCGCATATACCAGTTCTGGGAAAAACCCGTCGGTCCCCATCCCATAAACATGTGGGAATTGGACTTCAAGAGCCCCGAGCTCTTTTCACGTTTGGTACCGTACTTCCAGCTCCACCACGGCAAGTTGAGCGTCTTGATCCATCCACGGTCAACCATCGGCGATCGTATCGACCACACAACACACGCTTTATGGTTGGGCCATAAAGTCAGATTGAACACTGAGATGCTCAAGTAGAATATGCTGAAAAATCAACGTTCCAAATCTTCACCACGCCGTCAAGGCCAATTGTAGCCAATTGACTGACGCCATCAGGGTTGTAGTCGATCCACGTCACACCACTGACTCCGCTTGGGTGTGCCAACGGATACTTCAACACCTTCAGTGGTCGCGCAACGGAATACACAAACAAGTGCCCGTCAAGACCACCACTAGCCACAAACGCCCCATCATTCGTCCATGCAGCTCCGTTCACGCGGCTCGCATGGAACGCCCACCGCGTCGTCACCACTGTGGCATCGCTCGCACGGTACAACGTGTACTTTCCCGCAGTATCGGCTACAGCAACATGTTCCTGATCAGGAGAAACTCTCACCAAACTTGGTGGAGCACGGAGTGCAGCATAGCGCGTGCTTTGGTGCGTAATACCATCGCCCACAGTATACTCTTCGATCCGATTGCTAGTGGTGTTGGTAACAAGGAGCGTGCTACCCACCACGTCCATATCCACGGCCAGATGAGCCAAATCCAACACTGCAACACTCTTACCGGCTTCAAACACTTCTATTTTGTTTTCGTAGAGCACAACCACCTTCTTACCAACAGTCTTGACGACTTTTGGTTGGCCAGACAACGCAATGGTCGCCTCAACCGCCCCATCTTTCCATACCTTGAGTGTATCGTCCCACCCTGAAGTAATAAGGTTGTCGTTGGCAAGAATGTCCACCACGTAGTTGCTGTGACGCGACGTCTCGTCGCCCAATGGGGTGGAAACCGACAGGTTCCACCGGAAAATCGTACCGTCAGTTCCTCCCGTTAAAAGCTCGTCTCCACTTTGTGTAATGGCTGAAAGGGGCGACTGGTGTCCGGAAACGGTTTGAACAGTGCCGTTTTTCAAGTAGTGGAGATCACCATTGTATCCGAGCGAAACAACGTACTCACCGGCCACAACCACGCCAACTTGCTGGTGTGCGACACCTGACCCTAATGTGACCGTTTCAATATCTTTACCAGACTCAATGCTCCATGTTTTGACAGTTCCATCGGCCGAAGACGTCACAAACTTTGTAGAATCGTTGAACCATGACACTGCAAAGATCCCACCATTATGGGCTGCCTCGATCTTCTTGATATACTCGCCGGTTTTCCCGTCATATACTACAATCGTACGGTCTGACCCCACACTAACGAGCCACTTGCCGTCCGGCGAGAACTTGACATCACGAATCGTGTTGGTGTGATGGCCACGCACACTCTTGTCGAATTTGAATGGCGGTCCTTGGTAGAAAACAAGCCCCTTGTCTTCACCAACGGTTGCCGCACGGTACGGACGCTGTGGCTTGAGTGCCACAGCTGTGATAGTCAGCGCATGGCCCTGGACTTCACCAATAGAATTGCCTGAATCCCACGAAAAAAAGTGTCCAAACTTATCCTTGCCCAGTCCCACTGCAACTAAGCGCTGTCCATCACCATCCCATGCAATTGCTCTGATCGGTCCCGCAAGAATCTGGAACTCGCTCTTGACTGTGGGCGCAGCAAACAGCTCGCCGGTGGTGTCCCAGACCTTGACTTGTCCAGCTTCATCCCCGGAAGCCACGTAGTTTCCCGAGGGAGCAAACGACGCAACGGTTGCAGGAGCTGTGTGTTTGGTGAATTGGAGCGGTACAACGCTGCTGACAGGATCCAATGGTCTCACAAACACCGATTTGCCGTTCGGATAAGCGAGCCGGTTGTGCTTTGCATCGTAAGAAAGATGAAGCGTCTGTGCACGAACTGTCAGTGGCTGGGGTACATACAATTTCTGCCCAGAAATAGTCATATTTGATTCAAAATTGTGCAAGAATTGTGTATTTGTTTTTTTGGTAGACGGTGGTTGGGTTTTTGGGAGTGGACTTCTTATATATATATTTGAGCGTGTCGCGCACAATATTATATGCACACCACGTATATTTGAAAAAAGTCTGATTGGAACAAACGGCCGAGTTTTGCAAACATACACCACACCTGAGATGTTACTGCTTAGAACACAGCGCACTTCTGTGGTGCAGCACATGCGTCGCTTGCACGTCTCGGCGCGTAGAATGGCTGAAACGTCTATTGAGGCCGGAACCGGTGCTGCTTCCGGAGCCAAGCCCAAGAAGAAGTTTTCCCTTTTCGGGTTCGTGTTGAAGGCCACCGTCGTCACTACCGTTGCGTACGGTGGTACGCTTTATGCTGCCACCAAGAACGACGAGGTGATGGACTTTATCTTGGAATATCAGCCACCGTACTATGAGGAATTGTTGGACTTTATTGAAAAGGGTTCCTTGGAAGACTTGCAAACCAAGTTTGAGTCGTTGCAGAAACAGGCAAGCAACATCCATTTGCCATCGAAAGATGACTTGACTCAGAAGTTGGAACACGCTGGTGAAGATTTGAAGCATGCGGGCGAAGGATTGCTCAAGGAGACCAAGGAAAAGCTTGCCGGGAATCTCCCAGCAGCCACGCCGACCGACAAAAACACTGCTACGCCTGCGCAGCAGTTACAGAAGACACCTGAGATTGAGATTGTCAAGAAGGATATCAAGGAACTACCATTGATCCAGTTGAACCAAGAGATTGCCAGTCGTGTCGACTCGCTGGTGCGTGATACCATTAGTTCATTCAACGACTTGCTTCGCTCGATCGATGCGTCACTGGTTCCCTCGAATGCGGGTCTTATTGCTGTGATCAACGAGAACGTGGATCTGTTGGCCAAGAAGTTGAATGCCTTGACGAAATCGTTTGACGAGGAGTTGCAGACGCAGCTCAAGGTATCGCAGACCGAGTTGCTTGCTTCATACACAAAGAAAGAGTTGGATCTCACGGAAAACTTGTTGGAACAGTTCAACTCCGAAAAGGCCAAGTTAGAACAGAAGTTGGGGCTTCGTTTGACACAAGAGGTTGAGGCTACACGCGAAGCCATCTCGCAAGCAGCTGTCAATGCCGTGTCGATGGTGCGGGTGGAACAAACAAAACAGTTTGAACAGTTGGTAACCAAAAAGATCGACGAGGAACGCAATGGCCGTCTTGCCAATTTGGATCAGCTTGCAAGCAGATTGGGTGACTTGGAGGCGTTTGCTTCGAGCTTAGAAGCGCAAGTCCTGGCCAACCACCAGAAGTTGTTGCTCCACAGACAATTGGTCAAGCTCAAGGCAGTGCTTTTTGGTACCGAGAAGCCCAAACTGCTCACGCCATACGTTGACTCGTTTGTGACGCTTGCTGCCAGCACCAACGATGAATTGATCACGCTTGCCGCAGGTGACTTGGCCCAATTGCTCGCTCTGGAATCCACCCATCTGTTGTTGTCCAACAGCCAGTTGTTGGCACGGTGGGAACAGCTCGTTCCTGAGTTGAGAGCAGCCTCGTTGCTTCCTCCCAATGCAGGTTTATTGGGCCACCTTTCGCTGTTGTTGTTTTCCAAGCTCTTGTTCCCCGTCAAGGGCTCAAAGCCAGACGGCCGCGATATCGAGTCTGTGATTGGCCGCGTGGAACAGGCATTGGTTTCTGGGAACTTGGACGTAGCGGTCGAGGAAGCAGCCAACTTAAAGGGCTGGACAAGACGCTTGGCTCACGACTGGGTCATCCACGGCCGCAAACGTTTGGAAGCAGAGTTCTTGATTGAGTTGATCGATGCTGAGTCACGTGTTTTGTAGATTAACGTGCGTGAACCATTATCACCAAATATAGGTTAAAGAAAAAAAACTGAATTTAGAAAAAAGTCAAATCAAAAACTAACAATTTCTTTATGTCTTCAAACGGTAACGCGGCTGTGTACGGCGGAGACGAGATCAATGCGATTGTACTTGATCCCGGCTCCAACCACACGCGTATTGGATATGCCGGCGACGATTTTCCCAAAGTCGTTACGACATCTCACTATGCCGTTTCGGACTCTAGTCCCAGCAAACGGATCTATGGCGAAAGCGCGCTTGTGCCGCGCAGTGGCCATGAAATCAGGCCCATTCTTAAAGACTCCGTGATTGTGGACTGGGACGGTGCCATTGGGCAATACTCACATTATTTCAAGAACGTGCTCCAGGTCGAGTATCAAGAACAACCGATTCTCATTACTGAGCCTGTTTGGACAGAGCCTGCGTACAGACAGAAGCTTGTGGAGACTTTCTATGAACAGTTTGACTTTGCAGCGTTGTATTTGGCCAAGACATCGACGTGTGTGTCGTTCCAGCAAGGCCGTCCCAACTGTTTGGTGGTGGACGTGGGTCACGATTGTGTGAGTGTGACGCCTGTGATTGATGGCATTTCATTGTTGAAGAACTCCATGAAGACGAATTATGCTGGTCAGTTTTTGCTGGACCAGATCCAAGACTTTCTTGCCAGTAGAGACCCTCCCATTGAGGTCGAGGCGACGTATAAGATCCGGTCTAAGACGCCCACGACGTACCCCGAGGCCGCACAATATACTATTAAAGAATACGATGTCACTCCAAGTTTTGATGCGTTCCACAAGAGTCGAATCTGGCACGAGTTCAAGGAACTGACATTGGAGATTCCTGACCGTGCTCTCATTCCAGCTGGAATCGAGCATTATTCGCAGCACGAGTTCAAGCGTGCCTTTGAGCTCCCCACCGGGCAGTCAGTGACGCTTGGAATCGAACGGTTCCGCATGGCAGAGCTGTTGTTTGATCCGAAGTTGTACAAGTTTGCGCTGGCCGAGTTGGCAGCGAAGTATCCTGACAATAGCGGCGAGCTTACTTTTACGAGCCACTACGAGGATTACCGGCCACTCAAACGTGTACGGAAAGCCGACTCATCCCAGTCGACGCCTGGACCGAACGATGCTGCTGCGGATTCGACGCAAATCCGTGGTTTGGGGCAGTTGATCACGCACACTTTATCGACGATCGATATTGACTTGCGGGCGCTGGTGGCGCACAATATCATTGTCACTGGCGGTGTATCTTTGCTTCCACAGCTCACGGAACGGTTGTACAAGGAATTGTGCAACACGAATCCCGGACTCAAGATCCGGCTCCACGCAGCAGGGAACTCGAGTGAAAGAGTTAACCAGGCTTGGATCGGAGGCAGTGTTTTGGCGTCGTTGGGTACGTTTCACCAGATGTGGGTTAGCAAGGACGAGTACGAGGAGGCAGGCGCAGAACGCATCTTACACCAGCGGTTTAGATGATGTACAATAATAGGAAGTTTAAAATAGAGTTTTAAGCCCAACTAAGACCCAAAATTAGTCACGTGTAATATATCACATGCCACATCTTTTTTTTTTTGCTTAAATTCTCCGCATATTCCTCGATCTCTCTACATCAGATGATGCAACTAGACAACATGACCGGTACTAATGAGAGCTGTGACGGTAGAAACGACTCAATTCTTTAAGGGCAGCGTCCATACATTGTACCCACCTACCTTTCCGATCCCATGCTCCTTTTTATTCCGATATTTTTCGGTAATTTCTCCGACCTTTCTTTTCTACGTTTCTCCGACCCTTTTTTGAGGGGTGTGGGGCGCTAAATTTGTGGGACAATTCCTCAACCTTTTTTACTGCAATTAAATTCCCACTTCTTTTATTCCTTACCACTTCTTTTTCTACAATGTCTGCTATTAAAGGAGCGCTTGACCTTGATCCATGGTTGGAACCACACACTGATGCCCTTCTTGCTCGTCACAATCGTGCAGCCAAGTGGGCTGCTGATTTACAAACGTCCGAAGGCTCGCTCTACGACTTCGCATCGTCATACACGAAATACGGCGTCCATCCCTCCACCAATAAAGAAATCGTGGTTAATCAATACGTTCCTGACGTCCAGTCGGTGGCAATTGTCGGTGACTTTAACAACTGGAACGCTGAGTCCCACAAACTCCATCGTGCCAACGACTTTGGCTTATGGTCCCTTACAATTCCACCATTGAATGGAGATTTTGCCATCAAGCACGATTCTCGCTACAAACTTGCCATTGTCACTGCTTCAGGTGAAACCTTATATCGCTTGGACCCGTGGCTCACGCGTGCCACGCCGCTGACCGAAAATAGTCTCTACGAAGGCCGGTTCTGGAACCCCGAGCACACTTACACCGCTAAACATGCTCGTCCAACAATTGACCCTCGTGAGGGTATTAAAGTCTACGAGGCCCATGTTGGTATCTCAACCTCGAAGCCAGAAATCGGCTCGTACCGTAACTTCACCACTACTATCTTGCCGAGAATCCATCAGTTGGGCTACAACACTATTCAATTGATGGCTGTAATGGAACACGCTTATTATGCATCGTTTGGGTATCAAGTCACCAACTTCTTTGCGGTAACGTCGCGTTGCGGCTCGCCAGAAGACTTGAAGGAATTGATCGATGTAGCCCACAGCTTGGGAATTCGGGTGTTGCTCGATGTGGTCCATTCCCACTCGTCCAAGAACGTCGAAGATGGCTTGAATATGTTCAATGGCACTGACCATTACTTGTTCCACGGTGGTGGACGCGGTAATCACGACTTGTGGGACTCACGTTTGTTCAACTATGCCAACCACGAAACGTTACGCTTCTTATTGTCCAATCTCAAGTTCTATATCGACACCTACAAGTTTGATGGGTTCCGCTTCGATGGTGTAACCAGCATGTTATACAAGCACCATGGGCTCAGTTTCGGATTCAGTGGCGACTACAACGAGTATTTTAACCCCGAATGGGTCGACGACGATGCGATTGCTTACTTGATGCTTGCTCATAAACTCTTGGGCGAAATTTCCGCAAAGGAAAATAACTTCAAGTTTATCTCGATTGCTGAAGATGTCAGTGGGATGCCAACATTGTGTCTTCCAATCAGCAAAGGGGGGATTGGTTTCGACTACCGTTTATCGATGGCGATCCCTGATATGTGGATCAAGATCTTGAAACATTTACAGGATGAACAGTGGGACTTGGGAAACATTGTGTTCACATTGACCAACCGTCGTCATGGCGAAAAGTGTATCAGTTATTGCGAGTCGCATGACCAGGCATTGGTTGGCGACAAAACAATTGCTTTCTGGTTGATGGACAAGGAGATGTACACTAACATGTCTGTCTTGTCGCCCTTGACGCCTGTAATTGACCGTGGTCTTTCGCTCCACAAGATCATTCGTCTTGTGACATTTGCTCTTGGTGGTGAAGGGTACCTCAACTTTGAAGGAAACGAGTTTGGTCACCCGGAATGGTTGGATTTCCCCCGTGAAGGTAACAATGAGCTGTACCACTACGCACGTCGCCAGTTTAATTTGATTGATGACGACTTGTTGCGGTATAAGTTCTTGTACGCCTTTGACGGTGCCATCCAGCACTTGGACTCGAAATATTACGTGTTGGAAGCGCCACAAGCGTACGTTTCGTTGAAGCACGAGGGCGACAAGGTGCTTGTTTTTGAACGCAATGGACTTGTATTTGTGTTTAACTTCCATCCTACTAACTCGTATGCCGACTACAAGATTGGGGTTGATGCTCCCGGCACATACCGTATGGTGTTGAACTCTGACGATGACCAATTTGGTGGCCACGCGCGTGTGGATGAGATTGGTCTTGATGGAAAACCAGTGGACTACTTCACCTCACCCGAGGAATGGAACAATCGTGCTAACTCAATGATGGTATACATCCCTACAAGAACTGCACTTGTGTTCCAGCTTAAAGACAAGATCTTGAGCTAATCGAGGTTTTCGAACTTACCTTCTTGTTGCCACTGACGAATGGGATTGGTGAAATTTTCAAAGGTGCCGAGTTTCTCCATACGATCAAAAAGAACAAAAAGCTTTTCGGCTTCTATTTCCTTTTCCTCATCAGTAAGAAGCGATTGTTGTTCGAGGCGTGGTTGTTGAAGTATTTCTTGAAGATTGCTAAGATGTTGCTGTTGCTGTTGTTGTTTCTGAGGCTGAAGTATGGCGGTCATATTCAGTTCATCCAAATATGTTGGCAGCAGCGTGAGATCGACGCCATCGACCAGGATGTTATTCTCTTTGAGAAACCTAGCGGCAAGTGTATAGCCAACAAGCAGGACAAATTTCAGCGTGGATCCACACTGGCGGTGGAGCAACTGTAGTACGAGTGTTGCTGTGTGGTTGTCATTGTTCACGACATGCTTCATGCACTTGTTGTAGAGTCGTGCGTCGGTGTACGGAAGCACTGCGTCAAGAACCGACGTGTGGAAGTGGTTAAGCAACGCAAGCACCGCCAAATCGGCATCGGTTCCGAGCAAACGAAGGGTACGCTGTGCCAAATCGTCGTGCTGGGCCGTTTCAAGTTCAGTTACGTCAAGCACCGCCACAAGGAGCCCGGCGGCGCTCGGAGCAACGGCATCAACTTCCAAAAGCCGACTGTAAACGGTGTCATATGCAACTTCGACGGGATGTCGTACGTAGAGCTGACAGAGCCCCTTGCATATCTCTGTCTGTGACAACACGTCTGTGGTTGGTAATTGCTGGTTCAACCACCGGTTAATCCCGGCATAATCGGCCATTGTACAGTCGCCGACCGTCAAGAACACAAGTCGGTAATAAGGCAAGGAATCGATAGGGTTCTCGTCAAGCCACCAAGCAACATTGGTGGCGTGGAGCGGCACGTAGCACGAAGCGTATAGCGCACGGTTAGTAAGGAGAATGTTGCCGAGCGCCGCCATCACATCAGATTTCTGGGGTTCAAGCACCGTTTTCATCTCGTCTATAATCTCTGCGAGTCGCAACAGCGTAACATCGCGACAAAACTCGGGGTTGCGGCTACTGACCCTGAGTTCCATGGTTGTGGGAGGAAAAAGAAGCGGTAACGGAAAAGTGGAACAAAAACAAATGGTATTGCATATTAAAAAGTGTGCATATAACGACAAGTGGTTATAAGATTTTAGACCCTACATAATATTAATTGTACCTGCGTTTTGACATAAGCGGAGTTATCACACATAAACATACATTAAAATTATTTACCCTTTAGACGAAGACGGCATACTTCAACGATACGCAGGACCAATTCTTCCAAGCTGATCATGGCGTCTGGGTCATCAGTTAAGTAATGAGCCACTTGGCGTAGCGCATGGATATTTACTGGCCATACTGTGACGTTAGCATCGTAAGTTTTGAGAATACCAATGACATCCTTCGCTATACGCTGTGCAAAACCTGGACCAAATTGCTTGAGCTCAGCGTGGACTTGAGGTAAGTCGACGTTTGTCTTTTTAAGAAGCAGTTCGTACAACGCGAGTTTCAGGAGTCGGAAATTGAGAGCAATGAGCGCTGTAACATCATCCTTGTAGTAGAGAAGAGGAAAGATGTGGTCGATTCCGTTTGGCTGGTAGATCTGTGGTTCCAATTGCTTTGGCATTTTGAGCTCGAAATCTTCCACGAGTTTTTTGAGTTCAAGCCATTCGAAAAAGAGAGCGTTTGTTTCAACTGTTTCACGTGAAGGAACATTGACGCGGTTTCTGAAGTCATTGACTGTGCTGAGGTTCATCACTGCTTTGTGCATCCACCAAATGAGCGTCGATTGGGAGCAGAATTCGTCTGTTTGTGGGTAGACATCCAAAAGTTCAAAGTATTCCGGGTCCAAGGGTCTCCAAAACTTTTCGACGGAGTACATATTGGGCTGGTTATACTTGAGACTCAAGATCATGTCGCAGACAAACACGGCCCAGAAACATGTTTCGTGGAACGGAGACAGTTTGAGCAAGCTCAGTGGTTTCGCCGACATCATCAGCAGAAGCAACGACAGTGCTCCCTTCACGTACGTTCCGTCCACCGCGACAAAAAAGAGCTCGTAGATACACAAGATGATGGTGCTGATCAAGCAACGGGGGATGATGCCGTTATCGGACTGTTCGATGCCTGGGATGCTCAAGTTGTAGCGGATGGACTTGATGCTTTGGTGGTAGTATTTCATGGGCACCAGTGGATCGACCACATCTGGCTTGAATCGCTGGAGCATCAACAGCGATAGGCAAAAGAGCGAGTCCAACATCATGTGCGTTTCGTCGTGGAGGGCCAATTCTGGGATCACGTAGCGAAAGACTCGTTGCGGCAAGAACGCGTCCATCGACTGCGATAAGAAGTTGATGAACAAATCAAACAACTGGCACTCGAGCGGCAGCAGAAGCACGAGCTGGTACAGCGAGCGGGATCCTCGCAGGTCCTTCCGTTTGATTTTGAGCACTTCCTGGAAATGGGCAAACAAGTCGTCTGTCAGGGTCTCGCCAAACGTATCGACGTTGCCTTGTTTCTCGTCGGTCCTGATCGTGTTGATGCGCGGCCGCAGGTTCTTTTTGGTCTGGATCGGCTTGAAGTTGGCTGCCTCCAGCACGCCTGCTGGAGCCAGAAACACTGCCGGCTCGCTCTTGATGCGTTGGATCTGCGGGAGCAGCGGCGGCCGCATCATGTACGGATCGAAGCCGCTGCGCCGCTGTGTGTACATCTGGAACTGGTACTGGTTCTGGTACTGCGAATAAACCATCGGGTACGGCTGTTCCACGGGAAAAAGCACTGGTTCCTGAAACAACTGGCGCTGGTAGCGCGGCGGGGGCGCGTAGAAGTCTTCCTGGAACTCGTTTGCCACCACCAGCGGAATCTGCGTGAATGCTCCTGCTGCTGCGGGACCCTGCGCTGGTGGGCCCAGCGCAGAGGACGGTATCGCACCGGGCACATTTCCCAGCCCGGCGTACGGCCCGAAACTCGCCGTGGGCGCCATCGGAACGCCGCTGTTGATCGCCACGCCGCTGTTCTGCTGCTCCTGTGTCACTGGCTGGTAGCCGTACATGTGGTTGAAGGGCAAACTCATGCTGGTTCCCCAGCGATGTGAAGGGTTTAAGGGCGCGCTCCTGCACGGCTCAAAAGGTAATTGTAACCGGAGGACACGTTTCATGAAGGCGTTTACAGTAGTGGTGAAGCAGCGGCAGCGGCTGCTGCTGGTCGTGGTGACGCCGCAGTCGCTGGACACCAAGCCGCCGTCGCTAGCGTATCTGACGTCGCCATCGTCGCTGGCTTTCTCGCTGAAAAATTTCACCCCGGACGCGGTCCTGGAGATCCTCGCCAGCACCGTGCTCCGCGCCCGCAAAACAGACCGTGTGGCGGCTGTGGATTACTGTGACGACGGCAGTGTTGCTATTCTTAGTGCTGATGGGCCGCTAACAGCGGCGCAGTGGCGCGATTGGGACCCTGATACTGGCCGCGAGCCGTGCGCTGACTTTGGCGAGGCGATTTCGCGCGCTACCGCGCTCTTTGAGTCCACAAAGCATCTTCAGTACGTTCGCACGCTCTACGTGGAGGGAGAAGAAGAGATCGGAGAGGATACGGCAAAGGAATTGAGAGAAATGGGTGTGGCTATAGTGCGCCACGGTGAACGTAGCGACGATGTTTTGGCGATGAAAAAAGTTGCTCCCCGCGCGGCGTTTCTGGGCTCGCTAACATTTTCCGATCTCTCGCTAGACCTCACGCTCTATCCCGCCGCCAACCCTGAGCTGCTTCCCCTGGGCCACGAATATTTGGACTCCACCGCCATCAAACGTACCACCACACACTATATCAAACGCCACGAGGCCGGTGACGAAGAATTGGTTACCGACTATGCTCCTGGCTACCGCTACACCACGGCCGATATAATTGCGTTGGACCCGCCATTGGCGCTGGCGGCACGCTTCCCTACCACGCCGTCGCTAGCGGCGCTTGGTTTTGTGCAGCGCGCGCGCTTGCCGCATGCGTACCTCACCGAGAAATCGCACTACGTGGTCCCGCGCGCTACCGCCACCGCCGCACAGCTCGTGCTGTTCAACACGTTTGTGCGCGCGTTGCTCGACCTCGACGCGGCGTGTCTCGCTCGCTACGTCCAGGCAGAAAATGCGGAGGTGGCAGTAGTGGCCATGTTTCCTCACCATTTTAAGGTGGGCGACAAGTATCTGTACGGAATGGTACTGATTCGATTAGCCATGAGAGAAGATGAAAAAATGGGCCATTTTCCGCTGCTCACACATCCAGCGCCCCTGGTGGACGTACTGGACCACTCACTATTACTGGCGATGGAGACATTTATTACTGAGAGAAACCTCGATGGTGACACTGAACGTAACGTTATTTCTAACGAGAAAATCGATTTGTCCGCTACACAGTATGTCGCGGTTCCGCGGCGGAAGCACGATATCCTCGCTATTCCGTCGCCCGCCCTCGCTAAGTTTACCGCGCATCTCCAGCATCGTCTCGTGGAGTCCGTTCACGATACGGTCACCAGCCCTGAGACTACGCTCTTTTCGCTTCCGCTGCTTCTCAAGCGGACATGGCCCGATTCCTCGTCGTTACAGACATTGCTAGACTCTCGCTACGTGCGTCACAAACGGATCAAAAAAGAACCTGTTAACGAGCCGCTTCCACCGCCCGAGTTCGACGAGTTCTTCGATATCCAAGACTTGTTGGGCTAGAGCTTGAAGAGTGTATTCCGCAAATCATACTCGCGGTCTTTGGCGGTACGCTGGCGGTGCTTGGCGGTAGCGGTGCCGTCGGTGCCCATGCGCGCCACGAGCCTGTCGCTAACGCCCGAGTGCGTCACCCGCTCGCGTTCTTGTGCCGTGAGCGCCGCCATCCCAGCCGCGTCGATTTGGGCGATGGCCGCCGCGTCAAAAAGGCCGCGGTACTGCGCGCGTTTTCCCTGTTTCCACAACGACGTCCAGTGCGCGGCCGTCCCTAATTCGTCATAGGACCCGTCAGCGCGGAGCTGGCGGCGCGCCCTAGCGATGTTTTTGAGGAGCTCGTCCACCGAGTTAGTGGGCGCTGGCATATACTCGCGGTACGCGCGCCCCGACGGGTCCTGGAGATTTAGCACGTAAAGTAAGTAATCAGCCTCAATGACAGGATCAATAAACGATGAATGTACACATCCCACGAGACTGAGCGCCAACATCGTCTCGTTGTCCTTTACGGTAGGCAAAAACACCCCGGGAGTGTCGTGGACAAATATATCGGGATCCTGGTGGAGACGGATAATTTCACTGGTGGCGCGCGTCACGCCCGGCTGCCCCCCCGTACGTGCGACCTTGCGCCGTTTTGTCAGGATGGCGCCCCGGAGAAGGTCCCTGCCGTAACCCACGTCACGGAGCGTATTGACGAGGGTCGATTTACCGACGTTGGGCATCCCTACGATCATGAGACGGAGGCCAAGTGGCGGCGGTGGCTCCAACTCAAAGTAGCGCGCCTTAACGAGATCAATGATACGCTGCGCATCGCGGCGATTTCGGGCATCCACCACGAGATAGTCGTCGTTATGGCACTGACGGAGCCATTTCGTCGATAGCACCAGCAAATCCTTCTTGGTGTACACCACGATCTTACGCTTCTGCGCAAGCACACGGTCAAAAAGCACATTGGTGGTGGACACGGGAGCCCGCAGGTCGCGGACTTCAAGCACAAGGTCGATCTGCGGGGCAAGGTGCCCAAACCGCGTGAGCGCTTTCTGGTGGTGCCCCTTGAAGTTGGCGAGCGGAAGGTTGTAGTTGGGAAACACTCGGCGTGGAATAAACGACATGGGGCCCCAAAAACAAAGGATGTGAAAAATTGAAGATGGTGAAAAATTTCAGAAAAGTGATATCCTCATCATGCCGTTGGTGACATTTACGGGGCTTCCGGCGTCGGGGAAAACGACCATTGCCAAAGCGCTCTGTACGGAGCTTAAGGAGAAGATTCTGGCTTTGGAACCAGGCGCTCCGGGCTCTAATTACACGGTGGTGTACCATTCTGACGAGACGTTGGGCATCGCCCACGATGTTTATGGTGACAGTGATAGAGAGAAGAATGCACGGGCAGCACAAATCTCAGCGGTGCGTCGTGATTTGTCCAGGACTACGATAGTTGTGCTCGATACGTTGTCATACATTAAAGGGTTTCGGTACCAGCTCTTTTGCGAGGCCAAGGGCGTGGTGACTCCACACTGCGTGGTTCATGTGATGGCTAGTGAAAAACAGAGACAAGAGTGGAATAGCGAGGCGCGCGAAAAATTAGTGGGCGACACCGCGACGTCTTCTCCCTGGAACAACGATCTCGCGGCGCAGCTCGCGATGCGTTACGAAGAGCCCCGCGCCGACTCCCGGTGGGATTCCCCATTATTCGACATAACCCCTGGCGACAAGCTTCCCATCGTCGACATCTGGGACTCACTTATCCTCAAGAAAGCACCACCACCCAACGCTGCAACCATTGTGAAAGCGACGCTGGGAACCGACTTTCTCCAGGAGTTGGACCGCCGTACGCTGGCCGTAGTCTCTCTCGTTCTCCAGCACCAACAACTCACCGCCATCGGCGGTCGTGTGGCTGTGGAAGACGCCTACATCGAAATGCCGCCCGTTTCCGTGCTGGCAGCACAGCTCCAGCGAATCCGACGCTCGTTCATCGCCTTGAACCGCATGCGTTCGGTCGATATCGCACGCATCACGCCGATGTTTGTGGACTACGTAAATAGAAGCCTCAACCACGATTAATACTATACACTAAACACACTATCGTTTACGCTGGTTCTTCCATTTGAACTGAACCTTGCCGTTCGCCTCCACTTTCTTTTTGTTTCCCTTTTTCATCAACTCTTTGGTAAGTTCCATGCGTGTCTCAAGACGCCCGAGCTCCTGTTCACGCTCGATCCGCTGCGATAACTTCTTATACTCAGCAAGTCGTTCCTTCCTTAACGTTTCCGGATCTTCTCTTTCTTCCTGTACGGGTTGCACCGGTTGCTGCAACTGCTTGGTCCGTAATCTATTCTCTCTCTTATTCACCATGGCCTCATCGGTATCAAAAAAAACTTCGGGCGTCATGCGCTGCTGCTCAGCAACACTGTCCACAAATACTGTGTGCTTTCCACTTGCCGTGAATCCCACACCACGCTGTTCTTTAGCAATTTGGCTTGCTTCTTGGAGGCGGAGCGTCCGCACATAATTCACGTCCTGCGTCTTCAAGAGCTTCACGGCCGCTACCAGCAACTCTTCTTCTCCCCTTTCAGCCACAAGTATGCCTCGGTCATCCGTCTTCTTGCGTGTCATCGCATGGTAGTACTCATCGGGGTTATAGGTCTTTGCTTTGGCCTTTAAGGCTTTGAGTGCCGCTTGTTTCTTGTGGTAATCAGCCGCACGTAAACGGTAGTCTTTCTTCTTCTCTAAGAGTCCGTACCGCGCCCGGTCACTGGTCTGCGACCGTTCACGGTGCTGTTTCTTCTGGACATTATGCACCAACTTAGCCATCGCGATGAGTCTTGCTTAAAAGTGCATCAGACAAAAAAGTTTTGAAAGATTATTCAGACAAAAAAAAAAAGTAAGTCAGACAAAAAACGTCAGAACCATGATCAACTTTTCACGGCGCTTTGGCGTCGCTTTGGCTCATAGACAGAGCGTTCCGTGGTACCTCCGTGACGATACAGCGAGCCCATTGGCTGTCAAGCCGCGTGTCGAACTTCCAGTCGTGCCTGCCACTGCAGCGCCGTCGCTAACGCTGTTTCTTGAGCTTCTAGCGCACGATTACGGACTCCAGGACCTTACGGTGTTTGATCTCGCGAGCTTGCCGTCAGACCATCCGTCCAGCACCGCCAATCAGCCAATACAGTACGTTGTGATTGCTACCGGTAAGCTGGAGAAACATATCTACAACGCTGCAGCCGATCTCCGCACGCACATCAAGCACAAGTATGGTGTGATTCCACCCATCGAGGGAATGGTGCTGAACAGCACGAATCCCGTGGCACGGCGGCGGTTGCTCCGGCGTGCACGCAAGGGACCGATGGCGACCGATAACGAGTACGGCTGTGCGCCAAATACGTGGGCCATGTGCAATACAAAAGTCGACGGCACCTATATTCACATGATGACGCAGGAACGGCGAGCGGAGTTGGCCCTCGAGACACTCTACTGTCGTGAGGAAGACATACCAAAGTATTCCGGGGCTGTGCGTGAGCTGGACGATATATTTGCGGGTATTAGGCGGTTCCATACGCTGGGAAAGTTTTATCAAAGACAGAAGTTGGAGCTGGTATATGGTAAGGTGCTAGCGATGCCGGTAAATTTAGCGAGCGCGCACGGTAAATTAGCAGACAGTGAAAATCTCGCGCAGTACAAAACGACGTTCGACGCAGAATTTTCCCCTACGCCCGCGAACCATACATTACGGTGCCAGTTCTACCGTGCCCTTCATCTTTTGCAACCGGAACTTGTGTCGCTCGACGATGTGGAGGCGGTGTACCTTGCGCCTTTTGGCGAACTTGAGGGATTGAACACGCCAAGAGAGTCCCAAATCATTCAGTTTATGAAGGTGTTGGTGGACTCGCCAGAAATTACCGACAAACTTATTACGGAGGGACTTAGCGAGGATGCTGAGCTCGCGCGCGCGCGCGCCGACTGGTGTTTTGCGCGCCTCGCGACGTTTATCGCCAAAATCACGCCGTTCCTGGCCCCCAGCGTCGATCTCTTGGGCTACCCCGAGTTTGTACCGCTTCTATGGCGCCTTTCATTTATAGAGACACAGCCTGCTATTGGCTCAGCGCTCATTAATGCCATCATCTATAACGGCGCCGCACTCGTACCGGGATCGGGCGCTGTTTTTCGTGCCAGTAACCGCGCCCGCGATGTGCTTGCGGCGGTAAAACACTACCACGAGCGCACGGGCCAGGCGCCCACGCAGCAGTACCGAGAAATGGTATTGTTTGGCCACGGCAATGCTGGCGACTGGAAGCAGTTCTGGGCTGAATGGGAACGGGATGCCCGGGAACAGGTGGAGACACCGCTGCTTGCCCGCTGGGTCCGTCTTGTAGTGTACCTCGCTGTACGCAACGACACACTGGCGCAGCTCCATTTTCTCCAGCATCACTGGGACACACGCGCCGGGCGCAATTTTAGCGACGAGCACCGCGCCGCCGGCGGCTTTGCGTCGCCGCGCGAACAACACATTTTTCACACCGCCGTCACTAATTTACTTGCGCGCGTCGACCCGCACGCGACACTGTTCGCACCAGTAAGATCTTTTCTCGCTAGTTGTACATAGAAGCATCAATACTTTTTTATAACGCGTCGTATGGACAAGCTTAAACACCAAATTAAGGCGTGGGAACACGAGTTCCAGAGCAAAAATGCCCGTCCTCCGTCAAAGTCAGATATCAAGCAACAGCCAGAAATTTACCAGCTTTACAAATCGTACCGTGACGCAAAGAAACCAAAAGTAATAAAACCAAAAGAACCACAGCCAAAACCAACATTAAACAATGTCTCTGCAGAAGAAGAGCTCAGTACCGTTGCTGAATTGGGACCAACGCCACAGGCTAACGGAAAAGTGCTATCGATCTTTGATTTTAGGCTCACACCGCCAGACTCGTCGCCGTTAAAGCGGAAACAAATGATCGATGTTACCACACCAACAAAACCGCGAATAAAACCTGATTTGACGCCGTCACTAGTGCTGGTAGTACTGCCAGAGAAGCTGCCGTCACGGTCTGTTGCCGAGCGGCTTCTTCTCCTTAAAACTCCGACGAAAACAGCACCAAAGCTCGCTGCAGTGACAGAAACACCGACATATCTCCGTACTTTTGGCCGTGACCAAATCACATCGTCGCCGTTCAATGCATCGCCATTCAAGTCGCCGTCACGGCCCGCTATAACACCTACAAAGCCCACAGTTGCGTTCCAAGTTTCACCATCGCCGCTCAAACCACACCGTTTCCTTACAAAGAAGCTTTCTGACGTGTTCAACGACTCTAGAAACATTCAAAAGGAGGACATTGACTATGAAGAAGAATCAGAACTTGAAGAAGAGGTTGAAGAAGAAGAGAAATTGGTCGATGGAAAGAGAAAGAAGAAGTTTACCCAAAAGAGAACCACCAGAAGGTTCAGAATGAAGCCACGCGTGGCACCCGATCACGGCGATGACGAGTTTATGCATAAGGATATTCACCAGGAGATCCACAGGCTTGATACCGAGAAGAAAGACGCGTTGGTATCGTATATCATGTCTGAAGAAGAAGAGTCGGAGCCTGAACCGGAGATTGAGTACCAGCGTAAACCACTGGCAAAGGAAGAAAAGAACCGGCCTGTTAGCAACAACTACCAGAGGCTCAAGATTAATGATCCGCGAACAAAAGCATTTAAAAGAAGATTAAGACGTTAATTAAGCTATAATAATTCATTTTCATCTGCATCAAACTTGAACTGAACCCGAGAACTCGCAACTTCTGCTTTCTTGGATGGATTGTAAACCGGTTTCTTCCATCGCTTTCCATCCTGCTCGTAGTCCCAGATGTTTCTTGTCATATTCTCTTCGGTTTTCATTTTTTCTTCTCGTAATAGCAGCTCCATATCGGCAATCTCAGAATCTTCTGGCTCTGCGTCTTTATCCACGCGCCGCTTCTCAACCATCGTCACCTTACCGTCTTTTATCACCATCTCTAGCGACTTATCGCCGCGCCCGGTGCGCGCCAGCACCAGCGCCTCCATTTTGCGCAACTGTTTTTGTTGTTTCTTCAACTGCAACGCTCGTTCAACGGGCGAAAGCCACATGCTGCCACTCGAGGCATTTGGAAGCTCGTAGTCGGCAGCGTTGTCGATGATTCGCGTCCGTTCAGCGCCGGTTTCCTGAAAATTAAGCAACGTCTCCAACCGTTCTTGTGCTTCAAGCAATCCGGGATCAACATTGGCTGTCCGTTCATAGTACGCCAACTCTGCTGCCTGTTGCTCCACTTCCTGCTGGTCCTCTCGTTGTTGTTTCTGTTCCTGCTGTGCTCGTTTACGGTCTTCTTCCGCTTGTTTAAGGGCTTTATCTTGTGCTTCCCAGAGATTTTCACCCGCACCGACTTTAACCACGATCTTTTTGGATCTTGGAGCCGGAACAGACTCCTGGACCTGCTTGTTCTTATAGTTGGCGACCTTGTGGATAATCTGGTCTCGTTCATCATGGAGAACTCGAACGATATCTTGTGTATCTTTAACACTTAACAAGGATTGGCCACAGAACGAGCACGGTTGCAAGCCTTCCTTGGTACAGATTATCTTGCCGCAATTTAAGCAGTTTGGTGCGAGCTCAAATAACGGATGCTTTGTCGCCATACATCCACACTGGCGTTGGATCAGCGTATCCATCACCTCGAGCTCATTCAAGATCTTTTCGATATCTTGAAGATTGTCGATGTTTTTACGCTTATTTTTGCGGGCTTGTGACAGCAGAAGTTGGTTTCCAGGCTTGAGATCTATGAGTTCCAGCGTGGTATGCGACGTGGTCTTGTTCTGGAGCCTGGTTTTGGAAGAAACTTTCGGCTTGGGCTCAACCCACAGCAAAGGTTTCGATTCCTTCACATTCCTTGAGGTTTCTCTCACATTCTTCGAAGTTTCCCTCACTTTTGCCACATCCCTTTCCTTCTTTTCTTCCTTCTTATCCTTCCTTTCATTCTTTATTTCCATAAACGTTCTTATAAACCGCAACGAATCATCAGTTTCTCCAAGAAGGTTGATAAAATGGGCCTCAATCGCCATATCTGACGGCAAAGTGAGCGCATAGTCCACGATTTCTCCACACGATGCAGCATCGAGCGGAATGAGATCGCCAATGGCGTTGATGGCGTAACTATGGAGTTTCGACATATGAGTAATAGTATGGTTTGTATGTAGGAATTTTTCATTTTTGTCTCGCATCAAATCTGTTGATCTTTTCTGATTAAATCCCAAAGCAATAATGTCGAAGGAATTGGAGGCGGAAATTGCGGCGCTCAAGGCGTCCATTCTGGCCAAAAGGCGCCAGCAGCAACAAAATCAGTTCCTGTTTCCGTACACAGCACCAGAAGTTGCAGCAAAGCCCGAAACCAGCGCTGTTCTGCGCCCATCAGACGCTCCATCCATCGCGATGCGTGCGACTCACGCACCGAGATTTCCACCCACCGGCGGTGTGATTCCAGGATATCGTCGTGGTGGGTTCCGTGGTCGTCGGGGATTCTACGGCCGCGGTCGGGGAGCGTTTGCGGGCCGTGGACGCGGCGCCATGCCGCACCGCAACATGAGCATCGTGTTCTCGTCGCCCGACAGCACCTCCCCGCAGTATGTGACGCAAGTCTCAAGGGGAGGCATGACATTGGTTACCAGCGATGTTTATGAGAAAGAAAAGGAGCGGCACATGGCGTTACAGCGCCAGCAGCAGGTGCTGCAGGAGAAAATGAAGCAGGCGCAGGCATTGCGGGCCGTACACGCGAGGATCTCGCGGTACCGTACCAAGACCGACGCATGTGACCGTGTGGAGATTGCAGGGGCAAAGTTTGCGGTGATGCGCAGCGGTAACCGCTTGGTGCCGTTGTCAGTGGTGCAGGGAGAGCAACCGGCCGAGGTGGTGTGGAATAATAGGACGTACCATCGTAGCCGCAGCGGTGTGCTCAAATGTACCAGTGGTCGCCAGCGCAAGTACGTATTAGAGAAGTGCATCTTGGAGAATCTACTAACAACAGTCTTGGAGTGGATCAGTGTCGCTACTTTACGAGAACAGGTGAGTATTTGTTTCTTGTGTTTTGTTCCTTATACTAACGCACGATTATTGTTTCGGATCTTTCAGTAATCATTAGGCATCTGTCAGAAAGGTTCACGCTGTAAATACAAGCACGAGACGCTGCACATCCGGGTGTGCCGTGCGTTCCTCCGCAACAAGTGCACCGATCGCCAGTGCTTGTTCTCGCACAAGTGTTCTGAGCATAATGCGCCGGTGTGCAAGTACTTCTTGCAGAACAAGTGCAACAACCGCAACTGCGTGTTTCTCCATCAAAAACCAACCCACTACGACGAGCCCCACTACGAGATCTGGACGTGCCGTCCGTTTGCGGTGGGTGGCTGGTGTGCGCGTGGCAAGCGGTGTCCATTCATGCATCTTGCCAACTGTCCCGATTTCGAAGAAGATGGCGAGTGTCCGCGTGGAAACTCGTGTTTGCTCGCCCATCCGGTGACCAGAAGGACACAGACGTTGATGGTAACGCCCAGCAACAAGTACGAACGAAAGGAAGAGGAAGAAGAAGAAGATGATGCTGAAGAGGAAAAGGTTATCATTATCAGCAGTTATACCGTAGATCCTCAAGATCTCTTTGTTTCTGCGCTGCTGAATGGCAAGTATGATTTCTATATTGATACACAGAAGCCAGAACCAGCACCCGATGCCGAGAACTCACAGTTTTTGATCCATCTTTCTTCCGATAGCGAATCCAGCGACGAGTTGGAAGACAACAACGATTTCATTGAGTTTTAGAAACTTTTTTTTTGCAGCCGTCGTGCCGTTACCGTGCAACAGACTTGTTGCAAATACTGTTCCACACTTGGTTTTGCCGCCAACCTTTCTTTACTCACCATGACTTTCTCCAGCAAAGAATACAGCGGCTCCAGGCTCATTCCTGTCAAATCATACGCTGACAACTACCATCCAATCAGCAAGCTCGGCAACGGCAGTTTCGGTACTGTTGAATTGGCCAAGTACCGCGGCGACAAGGCGCATTTGTTGGAACCCAAATCAACAAAGGTGGGCACGTTAATGGATCCACTATGCGATGCTCAGCACAACCTCACGTCTCTTGTGGCCATCAAAACCATGAAGAAACGGTTGCTGCTGGTCAACGACTACAAAGCCATTAAGGAAGTCAAGTTTCTCCTCTCCATCGTCTCACATCCATGCTTGGTCCAGGTCTACGAGCTCTTTATCGACGACATCAACTTCCAGCTCCACATCGCCATGGAAGCCATGGGCCAGAACTTGTACCAGCTCATGCGCGCCAGAAAGAATACCCGCTTTTCTCCGCCTACGGTAAAGAGCATTCTTTCCCAGATTCTTGCTGCCATTCGCCACATCCACAAGCATGACTTTTTCCATCGTGACGTGAAGCCAGAAAACATCTTGGTGGTTCCCTCCCACATCTACTACGGTTCCAAGGAACAGGTTCCGGATCACCGAGCTCGCGATAACTATGTGGTGAAACTCGCAGATTATGGTTTGGCACGCCACGTCCACAACCAGAAGCAATATACGGCTTACGTATCCACCAGATGGTACCGGTCACCCGAAATTTTGCTCAGACAGAAATGGTACTCACAGCCAGTCGATATCTGGGCCTTTGGTTGTGTAGTGGCTGAAGTCGCTAACTTTGCTCCTCTATTTCCTGGCTCCAACGAACTAGACCAGATTTGGAAAATTTTGAAGTACATGGGATCACCCAACATTCCAGACTCAACGTGCGACAACTATGATTACTACTTTATTCCTCTTGGTGGCTACTGGGGAGATGCCAAGGCTTTAGCTGGAAAATTGGGCTTTAACATCCCACCAGAACCAGGTGTCACCGTATCTGATCTTTTACCCAATCCAGCCCACGCCGATCTTAGAGACGTGGTTAAGGCATGTCTTACGTGGGATCCAACAGTACGCCCAAATGTCGATGCGGTCTGTGAATTGGATTACTTCAAGACTTCTAATTTAATACAGCCTCTAAAAGCAACCTTGCAGTCTCCTTTGAAGCGCAGTTCTCGACTCCAGATCACGGACTCGAATGTCTCTCTAGCACAGATTGAAGAGAAGCAGCATTTTGCAAGAGTTCCATTTTTTAAAAGAAATGTCCATCCCTCCACCATCAAGGAAAACTACTATTACGAGAACAGTAGTAGTCTCGAAGCGATGCCAGTTGAGCTTGAATTCTCTTTTGAGGATCAAAAGAATCATAATGTGGATGCAAGTCCTGCAAAAAAGCGGGAACTGGGAGTTTCCAATTCGTATTCATGGATCCAGACCGTCAAAGGATCGCTGCATGATAGCGACGGCGTTGACCATGCGATCGAGGATGATTTTGGAATGCTCAATGATATTTCATTTGGCAGCGAGATCAACGTAAACTAAAAGGAGTTCCTCTGCCCTTCTATCCACCACATAGCTAAGCTAATTAATCTAGAGATTGGGCTCAAACTTTTTTGTTGTAGGTTAATTGTGTTTGGATCATTGTAGTGAGTCAGGCGAAAGTGTCCAACAACACCCCAATTCTTTTTTTTTCTTCGTTTATACCCCACAAATTATTCTTGTCATTTGCTTTCCGCAATATGTGTATCCTTCTCACCAGCACAAACCATCCCGATTTCCCGCTTGTGCTTCTTTCGAACCGAGACGAGTATTTCCGTCGGCCCACGCAACTTGCCACTTTTCGTGCGCTGGGCAGCCAACAGCTCTTGAGTCCGTTGGATTTAGCACGGGCGGAACACGGAACATGGATTGGAGTGACGACGAGCGGCAGGCTTGCTATATTGGTTAACTATCGAGAGGATACAAATGGGCGTAAGTATTTTAGGAAGATGATCATCGGACCCAAGTACTAACAGAATGTAAGCAGGCTATGTTTCGGAGATTTCTCGTGGGATTCTTCCTCTCAGTTATTTGGAAAGCACATTATCTGCCACCGAATGGCACGAGTACATTTCCAAGCACGGAGATTTTAGCAAGATTGGTGGTTTCAGTTTGGTGTATGGCCAATTGGTCCTTGATCCGCAGACAAGAAAAATCAACCATTTGAACATCGTCAGTAACCGTGGAGATGTAGGTAAAATCCACCAACGGAATGACGAGCGTGATACCCCCGAGTCTCAGCACGATGACATTAGTTTCAAAACAACGTTTGGGATTTCCAACTCGTTATACTATGAGCCGTGGCCAAAAGTCAAACAGGGAGAGGAGTTGTTGCAGAACCTAATCAACAAATGTGTGAGTCAAGGAACTTCACAGGACGAATTGGTTGAAGAGGCGTTTGGGGTCCTCAGCACCGATACTTACAACTCAGAGATTGCTAAGTCAAGAACATTTAACGAAAAGTTGATGGAGGTGAAAAATTCGATCTTTGTTCCTCCGTTGGAAAGTTCAGTGGTTGCCGAGGATTCCAATCTTACA
The DNA here is from genome assembly GCA_030574975.1 of Teunomyces atbi. Classification (NCBI taxonomy): domain Eukaryota; kingdom Fungi; phylum Ascomycota; class Pichiomycetes; order Serinales; family Debaryomycetaceae; genus Teunomyces; species Teunomyces atbi. The sequence goes on along the minus strand of JAJMFW010000018.1, from coordinate 135,959 downwards.
GTAGGGCGGTACTACGGAACCCGAACCCAGACGGTGATTCTTCTTGATAAGCACGGAAACTTGAATTATTACGAGAGAGATCTTAACCATTCCGACGACATTTCTACCGAGACTCCACCTGTAACCAGTCACTACAAATTCAACATAGAATGACAACTAGACAGAACTACAGCAATATGTAAGTTGTAGTTATGATACTATAGAATTAAGCCAACAAAAAAAGTATTTTATTTCAGTGCGAGCCAACAATGTCCATCACGGCTTTAGAAGGGTTTCCTTCAACAGCACTCTACCATAAGAAACCACTTGTGCCCACCACCAACGGTAATACGCCGCTCTGTGTGTTCATTCCAGGCAATCCAGGTCTTGTAGACTTTTACACCACGTACTTGGACTTGATCCAACAGGCCTTCCCTCGGTTCGAAATTGTCTGTGTCAGCCACCGTGGATACCTTGACCAGGGACACCAGTTTATGTACAATAGCTTGGAAGCACAGATCCAGCACAAGGTTGAAATTCTCCAAAAGCTAATCAACGAACGCAATGGCGTCGACTTGTACTTCTTTTCCCACTCAATGGGCTCCTATGTCTTGCAACGGGCGTTGAAGAGACTCTTGGATGATACCGAACTTGCACCCAAGTTTAAACTTAGATTTTGCGGACTTATATGCCCGACGGTCTATGATATTGCCAATTCCGAAAGCGGTGTGATATTCGTCCGGTTGCTCAAATGGTTGCCGGTGGTTTCCATGGTTACGGTTTTTCTTCGGGTCTTGCGCAGCATATTATCGGAATCGCTTGTCCGGCGAATTATCGGCAGATTTGTTGTATCTACTCCTATTTTACAGGATGCAAAATCCATTGAAAGCTGGCAAAACTCGGTTAATGGCTGCTACAATCTTTTCAGTTCTGAGTCACTCGTAAAACAAGCAATGTTGATGGGCGAGCAAGAAATGTATGATATCAAGCGCGACGATTCGTTTAACGATTGGTTTTTTGGCCCCCCACAATCCGCCAAAGTATGGTGCTTCTTTGCTCGTTCCGATCACTGGGTCCATGACAATACGCGTGAGTATCTTATGCTGAGACATTACGATGAAAATAATGATAGGGTCGTTTTTGATGTGGATGATAAAAATGTTGGCATTACCCATTCATTTTGTGTAAACCAGAGTGTTGAGTTCTCACTGATCACTATTGATGCATTAGCCAAAATGTGTCCTGATATCAAATAAACGGTATTTTTTTGCCCCTTTCTCTCTTATTTACAGTAAATGTCTCGCAATGATTCGAAGTATTTTTTTCGTCTTCATGACTACGAGTCATTCTGAGTCAACTGAGAAAAAAAATTAATCAAAAAAAAACTGTAATACACCCTGAATCACCCAAATACTACAAAGTCCAACATACTCAACAATTTTTTATTGTTTTACATCCAAGTGTATAAATAAGAGAGTATCTCCTCTTTTCTTTCATTATTCAGATCAAAAAAGAAGTCTTGAAGAGTAATATGTCTGAACCAATCGATGCTGTTGAGTCAACCAACTCCAAACTTAATGAAGTTGAATACGTTAATGATGAAGAAGCTACCGTTGCTACTGATGAATTGGACAAAAAGGAACTTGATCGTATCTATAGGAAGTTAGATTACAGGATCATTCCTGCTCTCTGGTGTATGTACTTCTTGACATCGTTTGGGTCCAGTGCTTATGGTCTTACGCTTACCATGAATCGGTCGCAAGGACACTCGATCATTCAGCAGTTAAATTTGACTTCAAAGGATACTTCTACTGCCTCGGCATTGTATTACGTTGGTTATATCATCTTCGATGTCCCTATGAACTTGATCATGACTAAAGTTAGTCCCCAGTCTTGGTTAGCAAGAATTGTCATCACTGTTGGCTTGGTTTATACCTGTTACTGTGCATTGCACAATAGTGGCAGTTTGATTGCCATAAGATTCATTTCTGGTATGGTTGGGGCTGGAACTTGGCCTGGGATGAGTTACTATATCTCGCTTTGGTATCCAAACGAAAGATCCACCAGAAGAATCGGATACTATTTTACTGCTGCGCAAATTTCGGCAGCTGTTGCTGGTTTGGTTAGTGCAGGTTTCCAAAAGATTGATGGTAATCGTGGGTACACTGGATGGCAATTGATGTACTTGACTTATGGTACCATTACTATTGCTCTTGGTATTCTGTTGCTTTGGTGGTTACCAGATAGGCCATTCCACGTGAAGAAATCTTCCAACAAGTTTATGGAATGGTACAACCGGTTTTTCACACCTCCACACCCATTAAATGAACGTGAAAGAGCCTTGCATAGAAAGGATATTGAATCACGGTACGTTTTGCTTACTTGGGGCTGGAAAGAAGTGGTTGAAATCATCACTGATTTGAGAATTTGGCCAATTATCATCATGTACTTTGGAGCTGTTGGTACCGGCTTTGGATTGGCTGTTTTTGGATCGACAATTATTGCTGTACAAAATCCTCATTTGAGTTCTATTAATGTTTCGTTGTTGTATGCTCCAATCTGGTTGTTTGACTTGGCTGGGATTTTAATTATGACGCCATTCGCTGACAGATACAAGCGGTTTCGTCCACTCATCTTTTCCTTTGCTTGTTTGATCATCATTGCTGGGATGTTCGTTACGACATTTGCTCATGGATCGTGGAACAAGTACGCCGGGTTGTTGATTGCTGGGTTTGGGTTGGGTCCTACAGTTCCAATTTGTATGTCATGGTCTGCAGAAATTTTCCAACCAAGATACGGTGATGTTGGCGCAGCTGTTAGTGCTGCATTGGTGAGTGGATTGGGTAATTTGGGTTCGGTGACCTCGACTTATGCTTTGTATTCTGGATGGCCCGCAGATAAAGCCCGTTTGTTCAAGTACTCCAATATGATGTTGGTGGTGATGCTAGGTGCCAGTATCATTAGTTCTGGTGTTTGCCACTTATTGAAGGACAGAATCAGACAAAAACCTACTGTTTAATTAATATTCTTAATCAATAATTTAACTATTTAGTTTAAAGTTGTGCGTAGATGTCGTACTATTATTTTTTTTTTTGCAATCGAGTTCGTGCCAGACCAACGACAAAACTGACATCATTTTTCGGTCATCGGATCACGTTAAATTTTAAGGAGTATCATGGCGTTTAGCAATAACTACAAGACGTCGTTCCGTGTGGACAAACAAAGAAGCAAACCGTACATACCCGGTATGTCTGTGTTTGGTATGGAGCCCAGTGGAGTCCCTGGAACCCTGGTAATGGCATTAGACAAATTAAACCCCAGGGTCGGCATACATCGCTGGAACAGACCGCTACAACGTACGTTAGTGTTTCATGTGAGTAAGGACCGAGCGTTAAGCGTAAAGAAGTCACAGTTGCCCGGTACGTCCACGATGAAAATGAACAATATGAAACAAAAAGATGCTAAGGGGCATGTGCGACAGAGTGAATCGTTAAAGGAAGAAACGACGTTGGAAATCAACGTCAGACCATTCACCAACCTCGAACCAGGTCGTTCCCTGAAGTTTAGGCTCAATAACGGTACAAAAGAAGACCATTTATTACCTGGAACTTCGGTATTATATCCTAAACACAAAATAGAACTATCTACAGTAGAAACCCCTGACGCAGGCTTAAAACTAGACCAGGTTAGTTCCAAAGACTGGAAAGTATTTACTTTTAATGATTGCAATGAAAAATAAGAATTTAAACTGATGATTTATGGACAGTGTAGGATTAAACGATATCGATGAAATGACAGATTTTTGGTTAAACAGCTATATCTGGTGAATAAAACTATATTGATTTCCCAGGCCGGTCCTACTTTTCTATTCACAATACAGGCTATGCATCATTTTTATCGTCCAGCGGTACACCGCAGTCCTCTTTTATTGGATGCACAGAGTTTGGTAGCCCTTTAGCAGGTTCACAAAATCATTATCATATGTTTTTCCGTTTTGATAAAGTTCGTATAACCAGTTAGCTTCGCCTTTTGGATGAAATCAAACCAGATTATTGAGTTTTCTTGGCTCTCCAATACAACAATTGCTGGTGAAGAAATCGAAGGTTACTCTCACAGTTAATTCAGTAGAGAATTTTGGAAAGTCAAAGAAATATCAGAAGAGTTATTTTTCTAGCAATGTTGAGAGGAAGTCGGGATCGTAATGATATTCAAGAAAATGACCAGTTGTAGTTCATCCTACAAGCTCGATAATGATCCGTGAAAAAGCTTTCAGTGAACCCAACGATTCGAATTAGTACTGCTAAGATTTTTTTAGAGTTCAATTGCTAACTGACCAGTCTTATTTTCTCCCAAAAAGGAAAGTGCTGCAGCACTTTGGACATAGCAATGTAATAAAGAATAATGTTTTCTATTCTTTTATCTTAACCACTCTGTGATACACTCCCTGTAGACACCATCGCAGATATATACCAAAGGGAAGCGATATCCCATTTACCATGTAATCATTAAAATTGATCTAGGTAATCGTTTAAAATCGTATTCGTTCAACCTGTATCAGTCTAAATTTAACTTCCGCTTCCAACCCAACTTCAAACCCCTGGGTATAGAAACACGATCGACTGAGAAGTTTGCGAGCCCGCAATTGTCGAAACAAATGCATTATTCATCAGCAAAGTATTTGTAATCAAATCCCCACTTCATCTTAGAATTTCAAAAGGTTGGTCGCTTTCCATATGTTTATCGGACATATCGTGGTTCGATGCTGCTATTAATAATATGACCAGTTCAGGGTGCGGAAAAAAACAACGAATCTATCATTTTTATTCGCCCTCTTCGTATTTTGATTAGTAATAGTAAGAGAAAAAACCGTTGAATTATTTTTTCTCCATCGGAAGAGGGTGCGGAAAGTCTTCCATGCATAGTTTAGACACTCCTTAAAGTCAATCTACATCACGTATAAATAGAGCGGACAATTCCTTAATTCCAGATCAATTCTTTAGAACTATAACTTATCCATCACAATGTCTATGAAAGCCGCTATCCACACTCTCTCTTCTGAACCAAACCAGATTATTGAAGTTGCTTCTATTCCTAAACCAACCATTACTGCCGATGAGATGCTCATCAAGCCGGTTGCTTTCGCCGTTAACCCGACTGACTGGAAGCACCCAGGCTGGGGCCTTGCCAAAAAGGGTGACATTGCCGGTACTGATGTTTCTGGTGTTGTTGAAGAAGTTGGTGCCAATGTCACTGGCTTTTCCAAGGGCGATATCGTTTCATCCTTCTTGCATGGTAACTCTTCTGACAGAAAGGGTGGTTTCGGTGAATACGCTGTTGTTGATCCATTTACCTCCATCAAGTACAACAAGGATACTTTCAAGTCTACTCCACTTTCTGTTGGCAACCACAAGTTTGCTCCTCTCGACACCTTCGAAGGTGCTGCTTCTGTTACCTTAGGTTTCGTTACCATTGGTTTGTCCTTTGCTCACAACTTAAAGATCGACTATAAGAAGGAAAACAATGTCGGAAAGTCCATCTTAATTTGGGGTGGTGCTACTGCCACTGGTGCTTTAGCCATTCAAGTTGCTAAGCAAATCTATGGCTTGAATGTTATTACCACCGCTTCTCCTAAAAACAACGAATACTTGAAGGCATTGGGTGCTGACCATGTTGTCAACTACAATGAGGCTGATGCCGTTCAACAAATTCAAAAGATTGGTAACGGTACTATTGTTTATGCCTTGGACACTGTTTCGACTCCAGAAACGTTTCAAGCCACTTATGACGCTACCGAAGGAGCTGAGCATGTTGAACTTGACAACTTATTGTTCTTGACTGAGCTCAACACCAAGGAAGGAAGAAGTGTCAACCTCCATGCCACTTGCGCATACAATGCCTGTGGGGAAACTCTCACTATCGGTATTGTTTTCGCAGCTACTCCAGAACTTCTCAGTGATTTCAAGGACTTCTGGAAGTTATTGAACGAAAACGTTTCAAAGTTTAACTCCACAAACCTTAAGGTCTTGGCTCCTGGTTTGGAAACTACCAACGAAGCTTTGGAATTGTTGAAGCAAAATAAGGTTTCTGCCGAAAAGGTTGTTTACAGATATTAGTTAAATGAATAAATGATCATGTCTTTCTTGTTTCATTCTTTTGTAGCTGAACAGTTCGTGTAAAATTGAGATCCAGTTGGTCTCGTACTCATTTCTATGAAGAAGATAGAAGACTAATCTGAATTGGTAACAATTTATCTTTTGCAAGTGTATAGAAATTGTTCCAATCCAGTAAGGTGAGATAAGATACTGGAAGATACTTTAATTAGTCAATAACATAATACTATTGTCGTCTCTACGGTATCGTTAAGTTTTATGATTGAAACTCAAACTCTCTTTTTGGGTTGTAACTTGTCTAGTTTGGAATGGGCATCGGCTAACCCAAATTAGAATTCGATGACATTCAGACAAGAATCATACCATGAATGCTTTGTTATTACTTGGCTCCAGATATACTGCTATGCTAAACAAGACTAATTAGTAATGATCTTTCGGATATAATACATTTTGGTAAAAGCAATTTTACGTTTTCGCCGAGTATCACCCATTAATAATTTTTCGCTCACAACCTAGTGTTTCCTGGAAGGTGCAAAAAAAGGACCACCTAGAAACCTTCATGCATAATATATAGAATCAAAAATAAATAAATAGAGGACAAATTAAAGTTTAAACAGATCAATATCGTTGAAATCAAATTGAATATGTCTATGAAAGCCGCTATCCACACACTCTCCTGAAAAGAACCAAATTCTTGAGGTTGCTTCTATTCCTAAGCCAACTATCACCGCTGATGAAATTCTTATCAAATCGGTCGCTTTTGCAGCTAATCCAACTGATTGGAAGCACCCAGGCTGGGGCCTTGCCAAAAAGGGTGACATTGCCGGTACTGATGTTTCTGGTGTTGTTGAAGAAGTTGGTGCCAATGTCACTGGCTTTTGCAAGGGCGATATCGTTTCGTCCTTCTTCCACAGCAATACATCCCCTAGAAAGGGGCTCTTCGGGGAATACTCAGTAATCGATCCATTGACAACCCTCCAGTATGAGAAGGATACGTTTGAGTCTGAACCACTCACTGTTGGGAGCCATGGATTTGCTCCTATTAATAACTTTGAGGGTGCCGCATCTGTCAACGTGGGATTGGCAACTGTTGGTGTATCATTCAATCACTACGTGAAAATTGACTACAAGAAAGAAAACAACTCCGATAAGTATATTTTGATCTGGGGCGGTGCTACTGCTACAGGTGCACTTGCCATTCAAGTGGCTAAGCAGATTTATGGCTTGAATGTCATTGTTACTGCCTCTCCAAAGAACTTTGACTTTTTAAAGGCATTGGGTGCTGATCAAGTTGTCAACTACCGTGAAGCTGATGCTATTGAACAAATTCGGAAGATCGGTAGTGGAAAAATATTCTACGCTTTGGATACCGTCTCCAGTCCAGAAACCTTATAAGCAACCTATGACGACACCTAAGGTGCTGACCATGTTGACATTGATAATTTATTATTCTTGAAAGTAGGTAACATCAAGGAAGGCAGAAATGTTTCCTTGCACACTACATGTGTTTACAATGTCAACAACGAAGACTTCAGATTCGGGGAAGTAGGATTTTACCCAACTAGTCCTGAAATCTTCAATGACTATAACTACTTCTGGAAATTGTTGAACGAAAATATTTCAAAGATTAACTCCACGAATCTTAAGGTTTTAACTCCTAGTTTGGAATCCTCCAACGAAGCCATGGAATTGTTAAAGCACAACAAGGTCTCAGGTGAAAAGATTGTGTTTAGATATTAATTCTACAACTGAGGAAATTGTGCTTGTTTGGTTACCATTTTTAGTATTTCCGCAACTATGTGATTGTTTCAATGTCAGTTTTTACATCTTATATATGGAATAAGATCTGAAGAATTTAATTTGCACCCAGTGAACTTTATTCTAAATAATATTCGAAATTCCGCGTGTCAAAATATCTTATATAACCCAATCGTTTTTGTGTAATATTTTTCCAGTGATTTGTAATATAACAATGCTTACAACATGAATGGCATAGTGTATAAATGTGGTAATAAATCCACTCGCATCTCATCCTCATCATTGTTAACCTTATCTAAATTAATATGTCCATCAAAGCCGCTATTCTCTCTGGTTCAACTGAAAGAAATCAATTGGTAGAAGTTGCTTCTATTCCAAGACCAACTATTACTAGCAATGAAATGCTTATTAAGTCGGTTGCATTTGCTGCTAACCCAACCGATTGGAAGCATATCATTGGTAAATTGGGGGTTAAGGGGGATTTATCCGGATGTGATGTTGCTGGTATTGTGGAAGAAGTTGGTGCAGACGTTAAAGGCTTTGCCAAAGGTGATTTTGTCTCATCTTTCACCCGCGGAAATGTTAACGCCAGAAATGGTGCAAATGCTGAATACTCAATTGCAGTTCCGCTGTCAACTTTGAAGTATAACAAGGAAACTTTCAACACTGAAGCACTTGCCGTTGGTGACCATAAGGCTGGTCCTATCAATACTTTTGAGGCTGCTGCGTCTGTGACTTTAGGTTTGTGTACCATTGGCTTATCATTCAGTCACTACATGAAAATTGACTACAAGAAAGAAAACAACTCCGATAAGTATATTTTGATCTGGGGCGGTGCTACTGCTACAGGTGCACTTGCCATTCAAGTGGCTAAGCAGATTTATGGCTTGAATGTCATTGTTACTGCCTCTCCAAAGAACTTTGACTTTTTAAAGGCATTGGGTGCTGATCAAGTTGTCAACTACCGTGAAGCTGACGTTGTTCAACAGATTCAAAAAATCGCTAACGGTAAGATTGCTTATGCCTTGGACACTGTCGCCACACAAGATACCTTTCAAGCGACTTACGATGCTACCGAAGGATCAGAACATGTCGAAATTGACAACTTATTATTTTTGACCGAACTTAAAACAAGAGAAGAGAGGAGCGTCAAATTACACACAACCTGTGGTTACAATATGACTGGCGAAAGTTTGACTATGGGTTCGATTTATTTCCCAATTTCAGATGACCTTTTGAATGACTGTGACCATTTCAAGCATGTGTTGGCTGAAAGCATTGACCAGCTCAAGACTACTAATCTTAAGGTCTTGACTCCTGGTTTGGAGTCAACCAATGAAGCCTACGAATTGTTAAGAGAAGACAAGGTTTCTGGTGAAAAGGTTGTTTACAGATATTAGTGTACCATTGAAAAAAAGTCTTTTGTAATTGGATTTATTTTATGTTAAAATGAGTTGAAGACTATTCTTTCTCGAGGTGGTTCAAACTGGAATACAATATCGTAAGGTAGCTTCAGTTTGGAACAATAAAAAGTAGATGATTTCAAAACGCACTACTGTCCATCAAGAATAATGACTAAAATTATCAAAAGACTCTTTCAGCAAATAGCTCTTTTGTGAAATGTAGAATCATAATAATAATACTTGGTCTATAAATTAAGTTGCTGTATCAAAATTACTGGGCGTGAATATAATCTGTCTCTGTTATAGACAAGACTACGATGATGTACAGCCAACAAGTACAAGCTGAATTTTATGCAATTTTAATTCCCAAACATATTCATATCTGACAGATTAACTGGTCAAAATATTTTTTGGATATAATCCAGTTTGTTTTTGGCAATGAATGTCTTTCATTGTGTTCTCAGTGATTAGTAATTATCTATTCTCGTTGCAAATTTCCCACCTTTTTAAAAAATTCAAAAATAAATGTTACCTACGTTTGATTATCTTAGACAGATCAAGTGTCTATATGAAGTAATGAGCATTTAATTGGTTGCGATAAATTATTATTTTGAAGGATGAAGTGATTGACAGGATAAAATTTTCTATGCCTTGTGAAACGTTTTCAAAACGTTGTCTTATTCTCTAGTTTAACTAAAAAATAATGTGTGAATCGTTGGTGATTACAAAGATGCAAGTGGAGAAGTTGGTGTTGAGAGGTGATTCCCGCTAATGAATTATTATTGCCCATTTTGCACTTTTTATTTTTTCCTTTTAGTACCGATAAGTCCACAATAGAGTGAAGTAAATGACAGATGCGCTTAGAAACGGAATTACATTACAGACATAATATATATGTTACAATCTTTGTTCTTGAGCAGAAACGGAGTATTTGAAACCTATTTTTACAGCATAGAAATATCAGCTTACTGTATGGTTGAAAGAGTATTGCATTTGCATTCTTTATTCTTATTGTAAATCAACAATTCTTCTCGTATAACTGATGAATTTTCTCCTAGTAAGTTTATTGCACTTCGTTTTATTTAGCTGTGGAAAATATTCCAAAAGGGGCATGCTCAAAAATATCTCACGTAATCTGTTCTCTTCATTTTGTAAAGATGATTGCGAATCACGCTTTGAAATGTATTAGCCATTGCAACCTCACTAATATGTGGTATAAAAGGAGCAAGAAATCCACCTGAAGGTCAATCTTATTAACCACTTGGTCTAAACTAAATCTGTTTAATAACACACTATGTCTATCAAAGCTGCTCTTATTTCCGGTTTCGTTGCAAGAAACCAATTGACTACCGTTGCTTCTATTCCAAGACCAACTATTAATGCTGGTGAAATTCTCATTAAATCAGTTGCATTTGCCGCAAATCCAACCGATTGGAAACATATCGTTAATAGGACTGGATCCACAGATATAATTACGGGGAGTGATGTTTCTGGAATTGTTGAAGAGGTTGGTGCTGATGTAAAGGGTTTTGCCAAGGGCGATATTGTTTCAACGTTTGTTCACGGAAATATTTCAAGCAGAAAGGGTGCAAATGCTGAATACTCACTTGCAGTTCCGCTGTCAACTTTGAAGTACAACAAGGAAACTTTCAACACTGAAGCACTTTCCGTTGGTGACCATAAGGCTGGTCCTATCAATACTTTTGAGGCTGCTGCATCTGTCACATTAGGGATTGCAACTGTTGGTTTATCTTTTAGTCACCACCTCAAAATTGATTACAACAAAGAAAATAATGTTGGTAAATATATTCTAATTTGGGGTGGTGCTACTGCAACCGGTGTTCTTGCAATTCAAGTTGCTAAGCAGATCTATGGTTTGGATGTTATTACCACTGCTTCTCCAAAACACACACAGTTTCTAAAATCACTAGGCGCTGATCATATTGTCAACTATGGTGATGCTGATGCTGTTCAACAAATTCAAAAGATTGGTAACGGTACTATTGTTTATGCCTTGGACACTGTTTCGACTCAAGAAACGTTTCAAGCCACTTATGATGCTACCGAAGGAGCTGAGCATGTTGAAATTGACAACTTATTGTTCTTGACTAAGCTCAACATCAAGAAAGGAAGAAGTGCCACATTCCATACCACCTGTTCTTATAATGCAATCGGAGAATCTTTAACCATTGGATCAATTCATTTCCCACTGTCAGATAAACTATTAAATGACTTTGAGGTTTTCAAGAATGCCTTGCTTAAAATCTTTGAGAAGCTCAAAACTAGTAATTTAAAGGTTTTGCCGACTGGTTTGCAGTCTACTAATGAGGCCTACGAATTGTTGAGAGAAAATAAGGCTTCTGGAGAAAAGATAGTTTACAGATTCTGATTAAAATAATTAACCGACGAACAATTTAAGCAAAACATTTTAATAACAATTTATGACATCTTAATTTTGCTTGTTCCAAAGTAAAAATTTTACTTCTCCTGGAGAATTTTTTTTTTGAGGCAACTGTTCGCTTGGTATATTCATGCACTAAAAATAAATACAATGATAACGTTGCGTATTTTTTAGGTAGCTTGTCCCCCCGAGAAGACTTTGGTCGCAATTATTATTTTGATCACCATGGATAGTCAAATTCAATAATTTATAAGAAAAACCGTGCTTTAATATAACTTCTTAAGAAGTTAAAATGATTTGAGAACAACATCTTAAGAAGATAAAATGATTTAAGTACAATTTCTCAGGAAGGCAAAAATGATTTAACTGTAACTTCGCTTAATTTAAAAATAAGCCCCCTCGCTGAGGACCAAGAACAGTGTTTTTGTGAGTGAAAATTAAAATAAAAAATTATGATACGATTCTTACAAGATTTATTACTGAATACAAGATGACTATGAAGGCTGCTGTACTCTCCGGTTCCGATGACCCCAGTCAGTCCATTGAGGTGGTTGAAATTCCAATACCATCAATCGGAACCGATGAGCTTCTTATCAAATCAGTAGCATTTGCTGCTAATCCGACCGATTGGAAGCATATTGTTGAAGGAATGGGTTCAAGAGGGTCAATTTCAGGAAGTGACGTTTCTGGAATTGTTGAACAAGTTGGTGCTAATGTAAAGGGCTTTTCCAGAGGCGATATTGTTTCATCATTTGTTCACGGGAATATTTCGGATAGAAAGGGTGCAAATGGTGAATATGCCGTAGTTCCTCCTCTGTCGACATTCAAGTATCTCAAAGAAAACTTTACCAGTAAATCACTTCCAGTTGGTAACCACAAATCGGGACCAATCAATACTTTTGAAGCTGCTGCGTCTGTTACATTAGGTCTTTGTACTGTTGGATTAACCTTTAGTCATCACTTTAAACTTGACTACAACAAAGAGAATAATGTTGATAAATTCATATTAATTTGGGGTGGATCAACCGCTACAGGTGTTCTTGCGATTCAAGTTGCTAAATTCATCTATGGTTTGAAAGTTATTACAACTTCATCTACTAAACATTTTGACTGGTTAAAGTCATTAGGAGCAGATCATGTTGTAAATTATAATGATGCGAATGTTGTACAAGAAATCCAGCTGATCGGCAATAAAAGTATTATCTATGCTTTAGACACTGTTTCAACTCCGGAAACCTTTCAGGCTACATATGATGCGACTGAAGGTGCAGCGCATGTTGATCTTGCTAATTTGCAGTTTGTTACAGACTATAAGCCCAAAGAAAAGAGAAATGTCACTTTACACTATATTAATGGATACAATTCCACAGGAGAAAGTATGAGGTATGGAGCTTTTAATTGTCTTGCCACGCGTGAGCTTATGGATGATTTCAGGCAGTTCCGGGAAGTCGTGACTCAAAATATCAAGGAGATAAAATCAACTAATCTTAGAATATTAGCTCCATGCTTAGAATCGACTAATGAAGCGTACGAGTTATTACAAAGTGAGCAAGTATCTGGCGAAAAAGTTGTTTATAGATTGAAGTAATTAATATTATGAGATTTTTGTAAAATTACAAAAAACAGAAAGAATTAAGAAAAATATTTAAAACGAGTGGTCAACTCTTAATGACAGTGGTAGTTAACTGAGTAGTAGTTATGCATAGTTTGATGAATATTATAAATGATTTGAATGGAAAGATACATTAGAGCTACATTAGACCTACAATAGACAATAAAGGGCGTGTGGCGTAGTTGGTAGCGCGTTCGCTTAGCATGCGAAAGGTCTCCGGTTCGACTCCGGACTCGTCCATTTTTTTGCATATACTCTTCTATTTATGAATGAACATGAATTACCTAGGCTAGTGAAGAAGTCTACGGAACTGCTACATCTTTTGAAGGATGATTTAGTCTGATCCTCAGAAGATATTTTGGATGGAAAGGGAGTGTTTTCAATTAAATCGCAATTGAATTTTATCTCATCTCACTCGGTCCGCAGAAAAGAAAAACTCATCACTCATCTTCTTGCAAAAACATCGTTAAACATGTCCGAGTCAGCTACCAATAAGGACCAATTACCGTTCTCAGAACAGCACTACTTTACCTCGTACGACCACTTTGGTATCCACGAAGAGATGTTGAAAGATACGTCGAGAACGTTGAGTTACAGATCGGCCATGTACAAAAACAAACATCTTTTCAAGGACAAGGTTGTGTTGGATGTTGGCTGTGGTACCGGTATTCTTTCTATGTTTGCTGCCAAGGCCGGAGCCAAGCATGTTTATTCCGTTGATATGTCGAACATCATCGAGAAGGCCAAGGAGATTGTTTCGTTGAATGGGTTTGAGGATAAGATCACGTTGTTGCAGGGTAAGTTGGAAGATATTGAGTTGCCAGTCAAGGAGGTCGATATAATTGTTTCCGAGTGGATGGGATACTTTTTGTTGTACGAGTCGATGTTGGACACTGTTTTGTATGCCAGAGACAAGTACTTGGTCAAGGGAGGGTTGATTTTGCCCGACAAATGTAACATGTACATTGCTGGTATTGAGGATAGTCAGTACAAGGAAGAAAAGATCCATTACTGGGAAGATGTGTATGGTTTTGACTACTCGCCATTTATTAAGGTGGCCATGGTTGAGCCATTGGTAGACACTGTCCAGCACCAGTCGTTGATTACCACTCCACACAAGTTCTTTGACTTTGACATCAACACCGTCACCAAGGAAGAGTTGGCGTTCCAACGTTCATTCGAGTTGGAGGCTATCGATAACGACTTGTGTCACGCGTACATTGTGTGGTGGGACGCAGTTTTCCCTGGTGACGAGACCGTCACTTTGCATACGGGCCCTATGAATCAGTATACCCACTGGAAGCAGACCGTGTTCTACATGGACCAGGTCTTGAACCTCAAGAAGGGCGACGTCATCAAGGGAAAGCTTGCGTCGAGACCCAATGCCACCAACCCCAGAGAGTTGGATATCGAGATCGACTGGGACTTGCAGACCAGTGCCAACGACAAGTCGCGCAACCAAGCAGGAAAATACAACTACTTTATGCGTTGAGGTCTCTTTTAGTTTAATTGGTTCGATCGCTGTTGCGCACTACAGCCAACCTTGCATCCTGTGTGTAGCTTATCTGTCCCACCCGGTGGCAATTTGTAAATGTATAAGCCCCAAATCTTGAGCAAGAAAAAAATGTGCGATGTTTCGACGTCAATTGGTCCAGTTCCTCACCACTTCTCGAAGAAACACAGTTATGTCTAAAACAGAACAGGAATGGAAAGCCGTTTTGAGTCCCCAGCAGTTTAGAGTGTTGCGTGAGGGAGGTACCGAGGCTCCGTACACCGGAGAATACACCGATACGCCTGCTACTGCAACCGGAGTCTATGAATGTGCGGGGTGCCACCAGCCGTTGTACAAGTCGCAGACCAAGTTCATTGCACACTGTGGATGGCCTGCATTCTACGAAGCGATTCCTGGTGCCGTCAGACTTTTGAGAGACGAGTCGCACGGGATGGTGAGGGAAGAGATGAGATGTTCTCAATGTGACGGCCATTTGGGCCATGTATTCAGGGGCGAGGGCTATAAGAATCCTACCGACGAAAGACACTGTGTCAACAGCGTTAGCATCAAGTTTAACGACCAGGCCTAAGCAATGAATGGAATGATTGCTGTTCTCTTCAACTTCTTGTACTCGTCACCAAATGTAGTCAAGTACTTCTTGTGCTTCTTCACTGCCCACACATACATCTGGGCGAAACTGACACCCAAGAACACCCATGCAGACCAGTTACCGACCAATATAGCAAAGAATGTCCATGAGAGCGTTTCAAAAAAGTAGTTGGGGTATGACACGTACTTGAACGCATAGCCGTAAGGAATGGCGTACTTTCTGCCGTCAGTGGCTCTTAAGTTGGAGACAATGACGTGGGAAATGTAGTTGGAGACCTCCGCCCATAACCACAACGACGCAATGGTCCAGTTGGCCCATGAAGGCAAGTCGTTGACGTAGAACAAGGCACGCAACACGACGGAACGGTCTGAAGGCAATTGTGGGCCTAAGACAAACGCAGCAAGAAGCAACCCCGACAATATCCAGTAGTGGGCCGAGTTCTTGAACACGTTGAATACCGGCATGGTGGCGAGTGAGAACTTGTGGACATACACCGTTTCGTACTCACGCTTGATAAAGTGGATAATGGCAAGCACAATGGCGAACTTCTGAGTCTGGGTGTGTTCAAAGGAGTCGACACCATAAAGACCCTGCACGAAGTAAAAGAGTGGGAAGATAACGATGGGACCGAAATATTCAATGATAAATACGGTTCTCCATGAGATCTGAGGCCCCAAGTCTTTGGCAAACAACTGAACGGTTTTGTCTTCGTTGAACTCCAAGCCATTGTCAACAAAGGTCTTGTAAGGATCAAGGGGGACCTGTTTCTTTGTCTTGGAATCGAGACGGGTCAAACGGATTCTGTGGATGGAGAGGTTGTTTGCGGAGGCGATTTCGCTGACCAATTCCAGACCAAAGTTGCTGACGGTGAGATCATCAGTCGACAAGTCCTTGATGGACTTGGACCGAGATTTGACTTCGATAAGAACCATTTTGTTTAGAGGTGAAGAATCGCGTTACCAAAAAAAAAACCAGGTATACCCAGCTTTGACAAAGGAGCAATTATTGAGGGAAAAAAGACCAACAAATGTGAAGACAAAAGAAGAGGAAGAACAAAAATTATTACGAATAATGAAAGAGTAGAAACTATTGCAAATGCGTGCGACATTACTTCGCCGTTAAGTAGTAGATTATGGAGCGAGCAGACGTATTTGAGGGAAGATTACTTTTGCTTATAAGATCTTACGGTGGCGCATTCTGGAACCTTCCAAGGTCGTGTCCTTGCACCGAGTGTAACAGAATGGCGAACACCGAAGAAAAAAAAGCTTCATCATCAAATACATTTCATTAACTATCATGTCTGATTGGGATTCTGTTACTATTATTGGTCAAAAAGCTAGAGTTGGGGGTGGAGGTCCCAGACAAAACGTTGCCAGAAGCAATGCTGAGTTGAACGCCGCCAGAAGAGCCGGTGCTGTTATTGGTACTGAAAAGAAGTATGGTTCAACCAACTCGAGGGGGAACCCTGAAGGTCAAAGATTGACCAAGTTGGATGCCACTGACGACGTTGTTGCTGTCAAGAAAGTCGATATTTCTGTGGGAAAGGCCATTTCTAAGGCTAGACAAGAAAAGAAGTTGACTCAAAAGGACTTGGCTACCAAGGTCAACGAAAAGCCCCAGGTCATAAATGACTACGAGGCCGGCAGAGCCGTTCCAAACCAACAACTTTTGGGTAAGTTGCAAAGAGCTTTGGGTGTCAAGTTGACCGGTAAGAACATCGGTGAACCATTGTTTGCTAAGAAGTAGACCTTTTATGATATAATGCCAGCAACATACAATAAAATAAAATAAAATAAAATAAAGGAAATGTGTAGTGAGCAATGTACAAGAACAGTATTATTAGCAAAGAAGTGATGCTTTAGGAAAAGGAAGCGCTATTTTGAATGGCTGGGCGCAGCTTAAAGGCATTTAAGGCAAATAGCCGCACGACCGTCAGAGAATGTCTATGAATCCGGCTCAAATATTCTTGACCAATCAAAACAAGTGAAGGAGAAATTTCTCCACAAATTGCATCATGATGATGATGCAGGTTCTCCTCCTCAAATCCTAGATGAGGGGTGACAGAGGGGCACCTCGAAAAAAGTGAGGAGGACCAAATGCGTAGGTCAGGAACAAATCGAACTTTAAGGAAGTAGTATCATAAATAAAGTTACAATTTATCAATACAACCGGCGGCTTCTTATCGTCCAACTTACTCGTATTACCAGACCAAAATTAGAGATAAGCGAATTCTGCGACTTGGTTCGAAAAAAATAGGAATTCTTCGTAATTGCACATACACCAACAATGATAATAAAATTAGCAATGTCGTGTTAGACATTATCGGTCCCTAGATGTATCGCTTCTGTATACCTTTGGTCGCCAGGGACTACCCCTTCATGCTAGAAAACGGTACGACTGTATATGACCGCCTTCAATTCAAACATTAAAACAAGGATGTGGGGCTTATCTGTATTAGGCTTTTGGGGGTCTATGCCGGTCGCCAAAATATTATACGGCATTTGAATACTCACGGCGCAGCCCTGGCAAAGCAATATCTCAGATACCAAACCTCGGCAAATTGTAATGCGATTACCCAAAAAGTCTATGACAATACTGGATTTAATTAATATCTCTAGATTATGCATGTCGTATAAATACCAGGCAACAGGATCACGATTTTTCCATGCTAGCTTTACATAGTTTCCAAATATGAAGGATTCAAAAGATATCACCACAGTCCAGTCGGCGGGGTCAAAACGCAGTATCTACCGTTCCAACACTGGGTACCTCGACCTTTCAATTTCCAATTCTCGTATCATCAATGTTGATGAAAAAACAGGAAAGTATCTCTCGGCTGAGAATAGCGATGCTGAGTCGCTTCTGACATTCGCTCCGGAATTGGAGCGGGGTTTGAAATCAAGACACGTCCAGTTGCTTGCAATTGGTGGTGCTATTGGAACAGGCTTGTTTGTGGGAAGTGGCGCGATCTTGTCGACGTGTGGGCCTGCTGCTCTCTTCTTGGCCTACATCATCATGTCCTCTGTAATCTACTTTGTGATGCAAATATTAGCTGAGATGACTACGTTTTTGCCGTTGCCTGGTAACGGGGCCCAATCGTTTGTCAATGACTACATGTCGGAGTCCTTTGGGTTCGCCATTGGCTACAATTACTGGTACGCATTCAGCATTTTGGTGGCAGCAGAAGTGACAGCCGCAGCCATCGTTGTCCAATACTGGATCACTAGCGTCAATATCGCCGCATGGATCTCCATCTTCTTGGTGGTGATCATAGGGCTCAATATGTCGTCGGTGAAATACTTTGGAGAAGCCGAGTTCTGGTTTGCATCCATTAAATTAATTGCCTTGACAGGATTGATTATTTTGGGGGTGGTTTTATTCTTTGGCGGTGGACCAAACCATGACAGATTGGGTTTCCGTTACTGGAAGGGCCACGCATTCCTGGAACATCTCACGGGCGGGTCCACGGGTAAATTCCTCAGTGTCTGGACTGCACTCATCAAATCTGGGTTCTCTTTCATTTGCTCACCCGAATTGGTTGCAACTGCTGGTGGAGAATGCCAGAAACCAAGACGTAATATTCCCAAGGCTGCACGCCGGTTTGTGTACCGGTTGGTCTTTTTCTACGTCATTGGCTCGTTAGTCATTGGTGTCATTGTGGACTCCAGAAACAAACGTTTGTTATCGGGAGGAAGTGACGCCTCGGCATCGCCATACGTTATCGGTATACAGAATGCTGGCATTCATGTATTGAACCACATCATCAACGCCGTGATCTTGACGTCCGCCGCGTCAGCTGGTAACTCATTCTTATATTCGGCCTCTAGAATCTTGTACTCCATTGCTTGCAGAGGTTTGGCTCCCAAATGTTTTACCAAGATCAACAGAGTCGGTGTCCCATACTATTCTGTGGCTGCATCTTCTGCCTTTGGCTTTTTGTCTTACTTGAACGTTTCGTCTTCTTCAGCCAATGTCTTCTCGTGGTTTTCCAATATCTCGACCATCTCTGGATTTATTTCGTGGGTTGCTGTTGCGTTTGCTTATTTGAGATGGAGAAAGGCTATTAAGTACCACAACTTGGAATCTCGTGTTTCCTTCAAAACTCCCTTCCAGCCCTATGGTGCCTACTATGTCATCTTCTTTATCAGTCTTCTCACGATAACAAACGGGTACGCTGTTTTCTTCAAATTTAATGTTGGTGACTTCCTTGCGGCATACATTACTTTCCCGATTGTTGTCATTCTTTATTTTTCTCACAGGATCTACGATTACTACCGCAATGGTGTCAAGGAATGGTTCATTCCAATTGAAAAAATTGATTTGATTACCGGATTAGACCTAATCGAGGAAGAAGACAGAAACGAACCCGATCCCGTTCCTAGAAACTGGATCGAAAAGGTATGGTTCTGGATTGCCTAATTTCAATTCTTAAGTATTATTAGTTAATGAAACATTTGCAACTTTTTTGTTCTGTTTTTTTTTTTTTTTTTTTTTTTGCAATATTCTGTATGCAAACCACAAGAGCATCGCAGCTCCATTTCAAAAATTTTCATACAATCTTCGTGTTCCAGAACCCTAACATTCCTTAACCATGTCGAGTTTATCCCAGCAGTTGGCTTCTATTAACGAGAAGACGGCTTCTGTAGCCTTGGACAGAAAGGCACGGTCCAAAATCCATGCCCGCTCGCTCATTTTTGACGCAAAGACCGCTGCGACTCAAGACTATGATTATATCTACGAAGTAAGTTTAGAAGGATTGGATGATCTTTGTGAGATTGACTCACGTTTTGCTAAGTTCAGACAAACGTTGTTTTCTGACTCATCCTTGAATATGGATAGAAACGTCCAGTCAAAGGAAATCGTTGACCAATTGAACCAAAACATCGAGGCTTTCCTCACCTTGATGGGTCCTTATTGGTTGTTGACACCAGCAATTAAGGCTGTAGAATGGTTGGTCAGAAGATTCCACGCCAACATCCACAATGCTGAATTAATGTTGATCTCGTCAATTTCTTACCACAACCAGCCCGTCTTTGTCAAAATATTGAATGTGATTCCAAAGACCTCATTCCCCAAGATTTTCTCTTGGTTGACCGGCTACAAGGAGTTATTAAAGTGCCCTCCTTCATCATCTATTCTTAAGGCTTTTCACAATGATTCGGAGATCTTTGTATTATACACCAGATACCTCATCGAACTGATCAGCAATAATACCATATTCAAAGAACAACTTGTTTTCTACTTGACTTTCACCGTCCAGTTGATTGCATCTTTATCAAAGAACTTGAACACATTGAACGAAATTTACATGCCTGTGGTGTTGGAAGTCACCGGTATAATGTTACTTCCTTCACGCAAGTCAAAGTATTCCACCACTATACAATCAGACTTGAAATTAACGGCTTATTCTATCATTGCAGTTCTTGGTTCTATTGTTCCTTTGACCTCTGAGTTGATTACCTCCTTTTCTGAATCCATTTTGCAGGACCCTTCTGCATTGGATTCACAAACATTCAAGCACACTATTATTGTCTTAGGTCAGTTATGGAACTATTACAACGAAGACCCTTCCAAAATTTCATGCTTCAAAAACTTGACTCCAGAAGTATTTGCTAAGAACACTAGTACGTTAAAGGAGTTAGTGTCTGAAAACTACAAGTTGAACAAGCTTGCTTTGCATTACTTTTTGAATACTTATCCTCACAAGGACTCGCACGCCTCGTTTGAACTTATCACTCTTTCAGAGTCTACCTTGACATGGATTGTACCCTCTATTTTGAAAGCCAACCTAGACGAAGACGCTACCAGAGCAAACACAACCAAGATTGCTGAAAAATTGGTGGCACACAACCAAGACTTGTTTGCTCAAGTCTTGCAACAAAATGGTTCTTCCATAAGCGAATTGGAGATGAAGTTGATGACTACTTTGACTTCCTCTACCGCTACTGACGATATTGAGGTTGAATTAAACGAAGTCGACAACACCGCTGAAGAAAACGTCGAAATTCCAAACTTGGAGTCTATCAAGTCCACTGTCCCAACATTTTTCAACTCAGCCTCAGACGCCGAATTCATTTCCTTGTCCAAGGATTTGATTGCTGTGTTAAGAACTCACGACGTCAATAGACAAGCTGGTGTCTTTAAGAGCTTTACTGAAGTCTTTTCATCTCCACTGATTGCAATTTCTTTCCTTACAAGATTTGCATTGACTCCTGCTATTCCTATTGCTCTTAGAATTACAGCTTCAAGATATCTCAATGTCATTTTGGCCAAGTCTTCCACTGCGGAGTTGGATACTTACTTATTGGTTCCAATCTTCTTGTTGGGTTTGACAGACACCAATAAACTCATCAGAATTAGTTTCATTGATGTCTTGAAGACCATCAAGGAACACATCACCGCTGTTCACAAGGACAAGAAGAAAATCAAGACATCTTTGTTCATGGAGGAAGAAATTTACGGATCAACTGAAGAAAAGAAGCGTGCCATCATCCCTCCTCAAGATGCATTGTTCTTGTGTGAACAACTTTTTACCAACAATCACTTAGATGACGTTATTTTTGACTCTGGTCGTGTTAACAGTATCTTGTTTGATACTATTTTCAAGGCTTCGAGAACTGGACTGAAGAAATACGGTCAGTTATTATTGAAAACCTTTGTTTTGAACCAATGGTCGTTGTCATATTTGCCTGTGGTATTGAAATCAAGAATTTGGAAGATTCTCAATGCCGAAAACGAAAAGGGAACCGACGATAGGTACTTTTTCACTGAAAGTGATTTGAACAATTATTTCCAAAAGAGAGAAAACTGGAGAGAACAGGCAGAGGCCGCTAGAGTAAACTTCTACGATGAAGTTGAAAAGTTGGTAGTTGGTTTGTGCGGAGGTATCTCTTCGTCTGATAAAAACGCTGCCAACGAAGTTGAATGGATATCCAAGGCTTTGGAGAGTGAGTCTTCAAACTTACAGATTGCTGCCAACGACAGATTAATCAAGATATTCTCATCATTCAAGTCATTGGAGTTGAGAAATAAACTTATCAGCAAACTTATTGAATTATTGTCCAACGAGTTGGCTATCGAAATTGATCCAATGGAAACGTTGCAGACCTTGGATATTGACCAAGATTTATTCCTTAATGTTTTGAATAGTGTCCAACTCGGCTCTCTGATGCCAGACAAGGGCGTTGCCAAGAGAAGAAGAAGATCTTCCAACTCCACAAAGCAAGCCATGGCCAGAGATGAGTATAGCAATATGGCTTCGGTACACTTGAAGAGATTGACCATCATTTTGGATGTTCTCGAGAAAAATTTAAGACACAAGCAAACAAACATCGCCAGTCCAAAATTATTACAAGCCTTGTTTATGATCCTTACTGACTTGGAATACTTGGGCATCGAAGGTAATATGCCAGTCATCTATGCACAAGAAACATTGGCATCTTGTATGTACTTGAGCATTGTTGAGATGAAACAGAGTGCAGATGAGTTCCAGTTTGACTCCAACTCTGTTAGAGCTGAATTGATCGTTAGTTCCATCAGATTGACTCAATCGCCTCAAGTCCAAAACAGATTATTATTAGTGGTTGCCGAGTTAGCTTCCTTGGCTCCTGAAATTATCTTACATTCCGTCATGCCTATTTTCATCTTCATGGGTGCCCACACTGTTAGACAAGACGACGAAATGTCCAGTTCTGCTATTCAACAAACGATTGCCAAGGTTCTTCCAGCGTTGGTTGGAGCAAGCAGAAAGAACTTGAACACAACTGTTGAGAATGATATCGAGTATATCTTGAACAGTTTTGTCGGTGCCTTTATCCATATCCCAAGACATCGTCGTGTCAAGTTATACTCCTCATTGACCAAGACCTTAGGTTACGAGAAAACCTTGCATTGCATGTTGTTCTTGATTGGCCAACAATACGAAGCAAGCTTCAACTCAAACAAGATTACAGAATGCAACGCCCTTTTGGAATTTGCCTCCCTGTTCTTGATGAGCTTCCCAGCCAATGAACAATTAGAAGGTCTTAGGGGATTCAGCGAATTATGGAATCAGATTCCAAACTCTCAACTTGAACCAAACACTCCAGAGTATGAGAAATTGATTTCTAGGCCTATGTTCAACATTGGTGTTGTTTCCTTACCAACCAATGGCTTGCTTGCTTTGAAATCTCTGTTGTTGAAATTCCTTAGTGAAGTCTTGAAGAATGATTCTAACTCCTACAATACCTCTTCGTCTTTGAAGGTTAAGGTTTCTCTCATTCTTTTGGATGCTCAATCTGATGAAGCTGAGAAACAGGCCATCTTGGATGGATTCAGAAACATGACGTCGTTCATGTTAACTGGCTTAGACACATTTACTAACGTCAATAATGTTCCTCATATATCTAACAACTTTTACAAGTTGGTTGTCAACTTCTTGGACATATTACCATTAAACTACTTTGTTGATTCTATTCTTGACTCCTTGGACGTTGACAAGTTGTCTGATGTCTTGTCAATTAAGATTGCTAAAAACTTTGCTAACTTGGCCGCCCAGAAGTTTGAAACTGAATTGAATGCTAGCAACATTGATGAAACAATTCAGGACAGTGTCTTGAACAAACTCTTACCTGTATTAAACAAGGGTATTCAAAAGAACATTGACGTCGAATTAGAACAAGCTTACTTGGATACTTTTGCTGCAATTGTAAACAAGTTCGGTACCTCTACTACGGAATTGTTCAGCACCAAGAACACCAAAGTATTGATGGACTCTCTCGCTATCATTACTTCTACCAATGGATTGACTAGTGACATACCAGAAATCATTATTTCGTCGATCAATGCAATCGCAAGTATTGTCAGTGTTTTGGGAGTCAAGACGATTGGGTTCTTCCCCAAGATTGTTCCACCAGTACTTAAGATATGGGAAGCAACTGTATCATCGGAAGATGAAGATAGTGCCAAGTTGATCCAAGCATCGATTATTGTCTTGTTATCTTGCTTTGTTAAGAAGATGCCCGCCTTTATGACCAGTAGCTTGGACTCTATCTTCATTACTGTTTTGTCCAGTGATTTGATTGAATCCCAAATTAGATCTAACGTGTTACAATTGATTGTTGAACATATGGACTTATCTCAAGTTTTGAAATCGTTGTGTAACATCTGGATCAACAAAAAGTTTTATGAAAACGACAACGCTGGTGATCTTGGATTGTACTTGAATGTCATGCAGTTGACTATTTCTAAAATTGAAAAGAAGGCTGCTACTGGTCAATCAACCCTCTTCATGAAGTGGTTGATCCAGGCATTCGAATTCAGATTCTACTCTGAACAAGCTGATAATAAGTTTGATAACAACACTATTCACCGATTAGAAAGTTCGTTCACGTCGTGTGGCATTGCTTACGTGATGAAATTGAATGACAAGAACTTCCGTCCGCTCTTTGCCAATTTGGTGAGATGGGCAATTGATGGCGAAGGATCCACCATGGTCAACACTGAAAACTCGAGATTGTTGGCTTTCTTCAGATTCTTCAACAAGTTGCAGGATCAATTGAAGGGAATTATTACATCTTACTACTCCTACTTGATCGATCCAGTATCTCTGATTTTAACCAGATTCAGTAACGGTGATATCAATGACATCAACTTGAGAAGAATCCTTTTGAATTCCTTGACCTCATCGTTCAAGTACGATCAAGACGATTACTGGTCCCAACAAGGTAGGTTTGAAAGTATTTCCGGTCCGTTGTTGAGCCAGTTAGGTAGCATTGAGGACAGTATCGGGAAATATTTGGTCAAGGCAATTTCATCGTTTGTGTCGAATGTATCCTCAGAAGACTACAACGAAACATTGGTTCGTGGCTTGATTGAACATATATCCAACGAGAGCGAAAACATTTCGTCAGGCTCAAAGATCTGGACTATCAGATCCTTGAAGGTTATCTTCCAGAAGTTGGGTGAGCAATGGTTAACTTACTTGCCTACTTTGGTTCCATACATCGCTGAATTGTTAGAGGATGACGATGAAACTGTTGAATTGGAAGTAAGAAGTGGACTTGTCAAGGTTATTGAGAATGTTTTGGGCGAACCATTAGATAGATACTTGAATTAGTATTGATAGATAAATGTATAATTATAGCTGCAAAAAGCGCAGTAGCTAAAAAAAAAAACACTCACCATTGTCGTGCACCTACCATAGAAAATTCGACCAATTTCTATCACCATCGACCTGCCAAAAAAATTGGACTTTCAATTGATCACTAATACACTACAACTACAATGGTAAGTAAACAAGAGAGCAGAAACGAGTCACGTAATCTTTGTTGAATTTGAGATACGCCTCGTTAAGCTACCCAATACGGGAGAATAATTTTGCCACTCAAAACGGTCAGAACAAACAGCAGTACTAACCAGTAGTCTATCTTGAGATCTGCCACCGCCTTAAAGCCTTTGTTTGACAGAGTTTTGGTCCAAAGATTAAAGCCAGCTGTCCAGACTGCTTCTGGTATCTACATTCCAGAAAAGAACCAAGAAAAATTGAACCAGGGTACTGTCATTTCCGTTGGTCCAGGTATTACCAACACCACCACTGGTGAAGTCATTCCTACTTCTGTCAAGGCTGGTGACAAGGTATTGTTGCCAGCTTTCGGCGGTAACCCAATCAAGGTTGGTGAAGAAGAATTCTTGTTGTACACCGACAAGGAAATCTTGGCCAAGATTGAAGACAACTAAGTCTCCTGTAAATAAAACGAATCAGACACTTTAATTTACTTCGCTGTAGAAACATCTATAATTGGCTTGTTTGTTTAAGGGTAGGGGATCTCGGGGACCTGCACACAGCCTCCTTGAATGTAGTTATTTTTATTGTGATAAATTGATAGACGAAGTTTGTGAGAACCGATTCTGATAGACGCCTTTGTTATTCCGGTTTAGCTATCTAAAGAGAGATATTTCTGTGTCTGTTTGTACAGTCCACACCACCTGCTTTTATACTTCCATTTTTGTTAGCAGTATTCCTTTCGTACACCATTAGATCTTTGGTTTCCCCCCCATTTTTTTGCCACAGCCATGTCCACCGCTCCAAGCAACCGTTTTGCTCAGTTCAAGCTTGTTCTCTTAGGAGAAAGTGCTGTCGGTAAATCGTCGATTGTCCACCGTTTTGTGAAGAATACGTTCGATGACATGAGAGAATCGACGATTGGCGCTGCATTCTTGACGCAGTCCATCACCATCCCCGAATCACAAACCACCATCAAGTTCGAGATATGGGATACCGCTGGTCAGGAAAGATACAAGTCCTTGGCTCCCATGTACTATAGAAATGCCAACTCGGCACTTTGCGTTTACGATATAACCAGCCGTGCCTCTTTCAACAAAGCCCAAGACTGGATTAAGGAGTTAAAGAAACAGGCACCAGAAGGTATCGTCATATCCTTGGTCGGTAACAAGTCCGATTTATCTGATCAGAGAGAAGTCGAAGAGAGTGAAGTCGAAGAATATGTCAGCCAGGTCGCAGACGACGGCTACACCATTATCACTGCAGAATGCTCGGCCAAGACTGGCGATGGTGTTCTTGAAATATTCAACAAGATAGGCAGAGCCTTACCTGTGGAAGAAGCCATAAATGCCATCTCCAATAGAAACAAGCCAGCAGGAAGAAGAACTGGCGGTGTTGATTTGGGAAGAACACCAAGACCCCAAGCACAAGGTTCTGGCTGTTGTTGAGCAAATAAAGTCCTTATTCGTTCTTTCCACCCTCTTGCTGTTTGCGTACTTTCCAGAGAACTACCAGATCAACAACTACATTGTGCCTCTGTTAACCAAGTATTTCAGATAATCTCCACGCCATAAAAGAATTTCATCCAGTCAGTATAGCCTATCAACAGTATGGTTATTCTGCTGTGTTTTATTCTACAAATTTCCATCGTAGTACATTTATTATGTTCCATTCATTGTTCATCTAAAATATCACTTTTGGTAATGGTATCGAATGTCTTCACTAGTAATATATGTCTAACCCTTTATGACTTGTTCCGGGTAACTTCTTATCCTGTGCGAACTGATCAAAAAAAGGGAAAGGATGGATCTGTTAAAGATATCAAAGATTTTTTTTGGCCTCTCACACGACCTGTCGATTCCTCTTCCTTCTACTTGAAAAATTTTTCACTGTCGTTTTAAGTTTCTTCTTCTTTTCTTTATCATATACACATATTGTTAACGATGTCTGCTCGTCCACAAGTCTCTGTTATCTCCGCTCAAGGTGAACAAACCTCTACTCAGTTGCCATTGCCAGCTGTCTTCTCTGCTCCAGTCAGACCAGACTTGGTCCACTCTGTCTTTGTCAGAGTCAACAAGAACAAGAGACAAGCTTACGCTGTCTCTGAAAAGGCTGGTCACCAAACCTCTGCTGAATCCTGGGGTACTGGTAGAGCTGTTGCCCGTATTCCAAGAGTTGGTGGTGGTGGTACTCACCGTTCTGGTCAAGCTGCTTTCGGTAACATGTGTCGTGGTGGTCGTATGTTTGCTCCAACCAAGACTTGGAGAAAGTGGCACGTCAAGGTCAACCATAACGAAAAGCGTTATGCTACCGCCTCTGCTATTGCTGCTTCTGCTGTCACTTCTTTGGTTTTGGCCAGAGGTCACAGAGTCGAACAAGTTAAGGAATTGCCATTGGTTGTTTCTAACGACTTCGAATCTGTTACCAAGACCAAGGACGCTGTTGCTGTCTTGAAGGCTGTTGGTGCTCACAAGGATGTCGTCAAGGTCATCAAGTCCAAGAAGTTGAGAGCCGGTAAGGGTAAGTTGAGAGGTAGAAGATTCACCCAAAGAAGAGGTCCATTGGTTGTCTACTCTCAAGACAACGGTTTGGTCAAGGCCTTGAGAAACATTCCAGGTGTTGAAACCTCTGACGTCAAGCACTTGGGTCTCTTGCAATTGGCTCCAGGTGCTCACTTGGGTAGATTCATCATCTGGACCCAAGGTGCTTTCGAATCCTTGGACTCTGTCTACGGTTCCGACTCTACCAAGTCTATCAAGTCTGGTTACACCTTGCCATCTAACATCATCTCCAACACCGACGTCACCAGATTGATCAACTCTGCTGAAGTCCAAGCTGTTGTTAGACCAGCTGGTCAACCAACCCAAAAGAGAACTCACGTCTTGAAGAAGAACCCATTGAAGAACAAGCAAGTTTTGTTGAGATTGAACCCTTACGCTAAGGCTTTCTCTGAACAAAAGTTGGGTTCCAAGAAGGTTGAAGCCTCTAAGGCTAAGCCATCTAAGGGTCAATTTGCTGAACTCTTGAAGAACTAAATGTGATGACATTTATAAAAAAAGCATCACGATCCCACGATATATTTTAAGTAGCTATTGAAATCTAAAGTATATTTGAATTAAATAATGGTGTAGAGTTAGATGTTAATGTTGGTGTTAGTGAATGGGTGTGAAAAGTTCAAATAATTTGAAAATTCTGAAAATAAAGAACATTAAAAATGAAAACATTTAAATAAAGAAGTACATGCAACATTACAGTTTAGATGATAAAAATACAAAACCAGTAGATTATAATATACACAAAGATTTTTAAATAATTCTAAGAAGAAAGAGGACGAAGAACATTTTGAACAAAGTATGGTTGTGGAGAAGCGCCCGTGACAACAATATTACCTCTTGGAGTGTATTCACAGATGGTATATTGTCTCCAAATGTTGTCGCATGGCACAAAAGCACAACCGACTTCGGTAGTGTCCTTCCAGACAACTTGGGTAAAGTGTCCAGTAGATTCTGAGCTTTCAGCAGCACTGTAGTTGTAGGAGGTGATTTCATCGTACCAACCAGTAACGGCCCTAGAACCTGGGTATCCAGCAGCCAAGTTCTCACCGTAAGGACCACCAGAGTGGATCAACTGGACGTTATCACAGCTGAAACCCTTGGCATAGTTAGCAGCGTAGTCGGCCAAGTCTTGGTTCCAGGTCAATGGAGGAACACCATGAAGGGCTCTGTACTTGTTATGTGTTTCAAGGATTTCCGCTTGAAAGTTGACAGTGTCGGTTGGAATTGAGTTATCGAGAGCACTTGGTACTGGGTAGAAGTCTGGCAATGACGAGGAAGTGGAGGCTGGTGTCGTGGTGGTAGCTGGGGAGGTGGTTGTAGTGGATGTAGGTGTGTCCTTTGACGTAGTGGATGTGGTTGGGATCGAGCTGGACAGAGCTGGAGATGAGGAGGATTGAGTAGAAGATGCTGTAGTGGAGCTTGAAGAAGCAGCAGAGCTCGAAGAAGCAGCAGGACTCGAAGAAGCAGCAGAGCTTGAAGCAGCAGAGCTTGAAGCAGCAGAGCTTGAAGCAGCAGGACTCGAAGAAGCAGCAGAGCTTGAAGAAGCAGCAGACGAACCAGAAGCAGCGGAAGTAGAACTGGAACCCGCAGAAGGTGAAGAGAATCCTGGTGGTGGACCGTGCACGGTAGCAAGACTGGTGGTATGGGATGCTGTGGTGAATTCTGTCACGGGCACCGTTACTCCAGGAGCAGTGTGAGTAACTGTGAGGGTACCAGCTGCCTCAGCCAAGGCCACGAGAGCAGCAAACGTAAATGTTGAGTATTTCATTGAGAATGTGAAGGTGTGTATAAGGGAATGGAATGGGTGCAAACCTGGGGGTTTTTTTAGAAAGTAATGAGCGAAAGGTGGTAAAGGGGTGCAAAGGCGTAGGGGCAGAATTGGGACTCCTTTTATAATGTTAGTGAAAAGTAAGCACGGCCACAAAAAAAGTGGGCGGGCTGCAACCTGGGAGATCTGACCGTAAAAGGAATAGCCAGTATTTAGTAAAACGGTTTGCATGAGTGAAATAATGTCCAGAATAGGCGAGCCATACGCACAAATGTTTGCTGCGATTTTTCCAAAACGGGAATGCAACATCCCAATGTGGGCAAATCCAGCCGATGTGAAGTATAATTTAGCCAGCAACTGAAATTCGCTCGCATTTTATTGCCGCTGAACATAATCAAGTGCAACTACGACACCGAAAATAATAGGTGGTGTAAGCTTCAGTGACTACAATGAAGAAAATATTCTGGGACGTCGTTGTTTCATTTCAAGTCTAAGCATGGTATCATTCCAGCCTCCACGTAGTTTACTTTTAGGTAACCAGCTCTCTGCTTAGTGCAACATCGGGTGCTGACTGTAGTATTTATACCCGGCCATTTTGAGCAACGGCCATAAACAGGTTTCCATAATTAATAGGTGCCATAATTAACCGTGTCCATAGTAATCAGCACTCGTGCTTGTTTCATTTTTTTCGAGCTGTTGGTGACTTTCCCCTCCCACGGAGAACAGTAGAGTTGAAGAGTATTTTTCAGAACGTTATCCGTCATTGGCCAAACGTTAAACCATAACCTAGATGATGTTTAATTATGAAGAATAGATGCAGCGTGGCACTCCGATACATCACATAATTGATTTGCATGAGTGTTGCATAAATGATTGATCGTCGCATATGTCCGGTTTGTTCCCGAACGTGTCATTCTGCCTCACGTTGTATTTTTTTTTTCTGAAGTTGACCTTACCTATTTAGGCAACGCTGGTTTAGGTCCTGCCAAGTAGTTGCAAATTTATTTCAACCTTGTAAAGCCAGTTGACATACTTCGGAGCTTGTTTCTTATAAGAACGCCAAAGACTAAAAAAAAAGATATTTGGTTTGGTCCACCTAACACTTCTTGACAACATAACCCCTTAAAAAAGCATCTCTAACACTTTGATCTACAATTCGGTCAATAGATACAAGTCATTGTACGATTAATGGCAGTTTACTGGATCCAACAGTTCCGGTCGACTCGGGTGTTTGTTATTCTTTTTTCTGCTGTGGATCGCGTCTCGTTTACCTCTTGTTTGCAGGTCCATATAAACGTGGCGTCCCCAGCTGCCCAGATCATATTCTATCCCACAACCAGTCACTGCATCAGCTCTAAAGTTTGCTATAGAAAGTCTTTTGACTCTGATAAAATAAGAAGAAATAAGAAAAAGAGAAAAAAAATATGGTTTGTGAATTACGGTTCTTTCTCATCCACAAAACGCCTGTGATCTTTTGATCCAGTCAGTCTGACACATTCTAAAAATAACAAGTGGACTTTGGGGTTTGGGACCGGTTCCTGCCTCTCAAAAAGAAATAGAATTGTAATCATTGCAAGCTCTGTTTAGTCGTCTGTGCACCTGTAACTAGTCGTGACAGCAGCGCCTCAGCCCCTATTTCGCGGTGTACACACCGTTCCTTACACAAGATTAGTGCTACAAAATGTTGCGAATTAATTGTTTGGGCAAAAAAAAGGTCGATCTTAAACTACTTGTCCCGATAACCCAGCCGTAGCCATGCTTAAAAGTTTGAGAAAGAAAGCATCGATTCTATCCCTCTCATCCACGTCTCTGGCCACGAGCCAGCCCCTGTCTTCCAGTCCCGAATCCTACGACAAGGTACTCAAACAAGTACACGACTTTGAGATTGCCCTCCAGGCTATGGACTTCTTGTTAGACGACAGAACCGTTGAAGGGACCGAACTCTTGGAAAAACACTCCAAGTTGCACCAGTCTAGTGGCACTGATCAGCCGGCAGCCATTTTCCCGTTGGCATTGGGCGTGATGCAGTTTATAGAAGCCACGCTTGGGTTTGAGCCGGAAGTCATGGCTCGCGCCCACAAGACGTTATCCGAAGCAGAATCCGGCCAGTTGAACAACTCTAAGTACAACATCAAGTATCTGATGGCCACGTCATACATATACCCACCAGGTACCGAGTTCCAGGTCACCTACGCCGAACTGACGTTGTTGAACGCGTTGGTGATGCTCTTGACAGAAAACAACGGGATGGTCGAACAGGCTAAGGCTCTCTTTAAGTTACGAAGAGCATATCAGACTTTGGACTCTGTCTACAAGAAAATCAAGGAACTGGAACCCACCTTCAACCGCAACTTGGCCAAGGTTAGAAAGGATTCCCAATTCTTGAAAAATATCTCAACGGCAGATTTGCCTGGCTTCAAGGTACAATCCACCTCGTCATCGTCAGTTGGCTCGGTTTCTTCCTTGCCTCCTGATGTCAAGTTGATGAAGGACTTGGAAAAGGTTTACCAAATGAGAAAATCTCGCATTGAAGGTACAAACTTGGGCAACAACCTGCCCTCCAAAATCAACTTGTTTGAAAGCTTGCCTATCTCTGAATCAAGTAGTACGGCATCGTTGTCATTTAAAGGAACGACTCCTGCGTCACAACGTATACCTTCTAACTTGAGCCGAGACGATGAAGTGGTTCCGGATTTGAACTCCGACTCCGACGACAACGCTGACTTTTCGGATGCAGTGGAAAATACCGATGAACTAAAGAATATTGAATTCAACAACTCCAGCAACGGCGGCTCATTGATGGAATCTTTTGTGTCGGATTCAGCTAGCAACCTTGGAGCTGGTGTTGGAGATAACCATTTGCATGTGTCTACCATTGACGAATTCATACACTCAGGAGTCCAGCTTTGTTTTGGCATTTTGCAGGTGGTTCTTTCGTTGATCCCACCTGCTATTGGTAAGGTTTTATCGATTGTTGGTTTCAGAGGTGACAGAGAAACCGGTCTCAAGATGCTCTGGAAAACAGCAATTACTAGTAGAAATATCCACGGTGCATTGGCATTATTGGTGTTGTTGGTATTCTACGATGGTCCTGTTCAGTTTGTTGATGTTGGTTTCCAGATCCCGGGCCACGAAGATTCCCTGGCCAAGGATATCATTTCATTAGAGTCTAAAACGACTGTTACGGAAGAGGAACTTATTCGCATCTTGCGCAATCCAGCATTGTATACCCCTCAGTTGTTGACGCAGGCAAGACACTTCTTTCCCAACAACGCCTTGTGGGTCTTACAAGAAGGTAGAATGTTGGCTTCAAAAGGTCAGCTTTATGAGGCTACTAAGATGATGCAAGAATTTACCGACGACTCCTCCAATGTCATCAGAATGCAACAAATTGAAGCTTTATTGCTCTTTGATCGAGCAATGCTTTATGCGTTCGAGCACGATTTCGACCGCGCTGCCCGCGATTTTATTGCCTTGATCGATATCAACTCGTGGTCCAAGGGTGTCTACTTATTTCTCGCGGCTTCATGTTACGTGGGTAAATACAGAATGATTGAGATGGACTTGATTGAGGTCGAAGATAAAGCCGCGGAGTTGAGGAAGTACCGTGATTTATCCCACAAGTACCTCGAGTTAGCTCCGACATATGTTCCTGGCCATGGCCACAATGCTACCAATAAGAAGGGTGGTATTGGTGGTGGTAACAAACAGATGCCATTTGACAAGTTTTTGTTGAGAAAGATGCTGCATATCCAAGATCGTATGAACAAAAACCCATCACTCGAAATGATTGACTGTGTAGGGACTTCATTGATCCATGAGTTGATTTATTTCTGGAATGGATACAACCGCATGCAGCCACGTGAATTAGAGTTCACGATGAAGGTTTTGGGATACTCTGGTGAACCCAACACCCCATACTCGGCCAATACAAACGAGAAGACGTATGCCAAAATCGATGAATCGTTTGATGAGGCTATGATCAGATACTTTCTCCATAGTATTGCACTTAGACTGTTGGGCAGAGCCAGCGACGGTTTATCAGTGTTGGATACTAGAGTGCTTTCGCAATATGTTATCAGTGACTATCCTCAATTCAAGTTCACGAAGATGACGTACAGTCCTTACTTGTATCCTACAGCCTTGTATGAAAAGACGATGTTTATTTGGATTTTGCGTACCAGTTCAGACAAATTAGACATTGCTAAGGCCGTCGAAGAATGTAAAACATGGTTGAAGAAAGCTGAGACTGTGGGCGAAGGAGACTACGAGTTGAGTAATCGTACCGGGATGCGGATCAAGGCCAGTAGTGACAGATTGGATAATTTGGCATTAGCTAGTGTTTAATTTATTCATTTTTTTTTTTACTATTCTTTATACATATTCAGTTGAAGTAAGTGTCAACCATTGCATCAGCAACATTAAATCGTAAGCAGATGGTAACGAACCAGGCGATGGCCAAGATGGGAATAATCCCTGCAAGAACAATCATCTGAAGTAACTTGGCAGGGGTTGTTGAGGTCGAACCGTTACCCTTGACGATATTGGAAGCGTCATTGATGTAAGGCAACGAGCTGAAACCGTAAAACGTAATGACGAAGTAGTAACCTATCGAACCAAAGTAGAGCGAGTTGCCCAAGAGTAAGGATATGAATGATTTGCGGATACGTAACACTGGGAGCAATAAGAACTGCAACAAATACAAGAGACACCAGATAACCAAGAATGAGTTGCAGTGAATATCAAAACAGAATCCCCATTCAATATAGTTGAAATTGTATTGTGTGGTGCCAAACAATCTATTGGTGGTGAACCACGAAATGGTGGAAATAACGATCCCTGTTAAGTAAAAGTCAATAAAAACCATGTAAACAATCAACTTAAGTATGTCTCCAATATGAGGGGAGTATGCCAAGCCCCAGGCTACAGCACTGATGGAAAGAAAGAATGTCACAAGGATCAAGAACGAAGGATCGTCACGGGTATAACTAAACTTGCCGTGGTTTGTAGTCTGCTGCTTATAATAGTACTGAGATCGATACATTTTCTTGGGGTTTATGATGAGATGAAAGACCTCCCAGATTGCCGTCTCAAAGTCAAGCGTTGTGGGCTTGAAGAGCCGTTTAAACATCGACTTGAGACTCCGCAATTTGGACCCCAATCCGCCACTTTCCAGCAGACTATACCCACTACTATATGCCGACATTGAAAGCAGTGAGCTCGCTTCGGCTCTGGGAAAAAGATCCTGGGTTGTGTAAGGCAAATTCCCTCGTTTGCTCATGGTTGTTGCGGGTGCCAACCGGTTAGTGTTGTTCTTTAAAGAGAGAAAACCGCTTGTTTTATATGCCGGAAATAATATCTTCTCCACCAAGAAAGTGAACACGCCATCATCAAAGAAGAGGATTAAATGTCTGGCAAGATTCTGGAGTTTCTTGTGCAAAGAAAGCAAAAGGATCAACCAGAATGTAAAAAAGGTTACTTATATTTCAATTGTGTTTTGGACAATATTTATTTAGTATGGGAAGAGGGCTCTATTTTCCTGTGTATAACCCGAGTCATCAGGCATTTGATTGCCCTATAACTTTACTAAACATTAGACATGCACTCACAAACAACCACACAAACACAAACAGTTGAAGTCAGGCCGATATTAAGGCTAAGAACTAGCCAGCCGAGAGAAGGGACACGACCAGGTGTGCAGTGGACCGAAGAAGTTGTTGATAACGAGAACATGAACAAAAAGAAGTCCAAGATCTGCTGTATATTCCATCCCCAGCGAGAATTCGGGGAGCTGTCAGATGACTCTTCAAGTGACGGTTCAAGCGACTCAAGTGATGGTTCAGATAACGAGAATAAGGATGAAAAAGAGTGTTGTGGCCACAATCACCACCACCACAGACGCAAAAGAAAGGTCCATAAGCCTTCAAAGCCTAATGCATACGAGAGACAGCCCAAGTACGAAAATGCGTCCAAGGCACCCACGAATCAAGACAACTAACTAAGATACCAATATTTAATGATGTTTATAATGATAAATATTAAATTTATTTAAGTATGGGTACTATAGAAGTGAGATATTAGCTCGCTTTCCCACATACTCCGTAATATCTCATCCTTGTTCTTGAACGAGATGTGCGATTCGTGCTCTGCTTTGGTCTTGCTCGACCAATTAGCATTGTTTATATTCACACGATTGACAAACCCCAAGACACCACTATGAGATACGACTTCATTGTTAGATTCTTTGTTGACTTGGCCAGTAAATCGTAATCTAATAGAGTTGTACTGTGTCAGCAATGTCTCGCACTGGATTCTGACGTTGTAAGAACTCAAAATCATATTTGATGTCGAAACAACTTCTTTTTCGTACAAATCTCGGTAGTCCAACGCCTTCTGCTGAGTACGATTTAGATTAGAATCAGCACTATTGAATCGATTAACAAACTTGCTCTGAAACTGATTGATTTCTTGTGCTATATCGTGAATATCCAGCGGTGACTGATCCTTCCACTCCAAGTTGTATTGGGTATCGTCATTCAGGTCAGGAACCGAGGGTTCCTGATCCCCATCACCCTGGGAATCCAGATCTGTCTCATCGTCTTCGCTCTGATAGTTAGATATCGTTCCTGAAGTTAACGAACCACTCGTTCTGGTTTGCTCTCTGTCCTTACTGATCATTGGTACCAACGAGTGCATACTGCTATGAGCGAGACTTGTTATTCTATTAAAATACTTGCTGGTCTTGGATGATTCACTGGTGGATGTAGTTGGAGTTAGTGCTGGATCCTCGTCGTTGCGTGAAAGATTATAAAATGAATTATCTGTGTTAAGAAGTGACGATGAATTGTTACTTGGTCTCTTGATATTGTATTGGTCCTTCAATACTGTCAATGGTGAAACACTGTCTCGACTTGATTGAGTGGATGGTGCTTTTGTGATAAAGTTTTGCAGCAGCTTGTTGGTGTCTTGTGGTTTCTTTGTCTCTGAAGGAGTGTCAGCCATACTAAACGAATGCCACCTTCGAAAATCAGGGCGGGATTGCAGTGCCTGTTGTGTATTGACCATGGGAATATTTTTGTTGTCTTGGTGTATGTTGTGTGCTGAAAGAGACTTTGTTAAGATGGATTTGGATTGGTGGTTCTGGATTGCTGTTTGTAGTAAGTCGGAATTCTGGCGTGGAAATCGCTTTTTCTGGCTCTGCACCTCTCGCAATGCACCAGAATTGTTGCTGTGACCTCTGATCGTGTCACTATCACGAGAACTTCTCCCACTTGATCTGCTACTTCCCTGACTTCGAATCCCATCTCGATGTCCTAGACTCAAACACCGTCCTCTTTCCTGTTTTTTCATGTCAACTAAACTGTTTCTACTTCCACCTTTTCGTAGAAGTAATTCTTCTTGGCTCATGGACTTGGAATGATTCGTATTCATAACTAGAAACTGTTTCTCTAGAGTGAACATCGGCCTTCTTATCTCCACGTGATCTATTAAACGCGAACCAATCAGTATCCGAAAAGC
Organism: Teunomyces atbi; assembly: GCA_030574975.1. Lineage (NCBI taxonomy): Eukaryota > Fungi > Ascomycota > Pichiomycetes > Serinales > Debaryomycetaceae > Teunomyces > Teunomyces atbi. The sequence goes on along the minus strand of JAJMFW010000018.1, from coordinate 98,492 downwards.
GCAATATTCTTTTTTTTGAGTTTGATTTAGATAATCTTTAGAGGAGCGCCTTTAGGGGACGAATGAAATCAAACGTTGATTCAAACAGTGACTCGCTCCGTTGATCAATGCTTTCTGGCGATTGCTTATCAAATCACTCAAATTAATAATTTGATTTTTATTTTTCAAAAGAGTTGCAAAATTGTTTGATTTCCCCTCCTTCAATATTCTCTCAAAGATCTCCGATAGCTCTTCTACCGACTGGTTAAGGTAACTTTGATTGTCTTCAAAAATGGTGGAGAAATTTGATTCACTCAAGTAAAATGCAAATGCATACGTCCATTTAAGGGTCTTTCTTCCATTGGATAACGAACGAATAGCATCGGTAAGAAACTGGGTATCGTTCCAAGAGAGGATCTTTGCTTGTTTCAGAGTCTTCGTTGGTACAGTGATGGAATCGGTTCTTCGTTGTTCCATGTAAAGCCTGGCAACCTCGTTTATCTTGTTCATGGTTTTCCTATCTCCTTCCATCGAGTTTTCGTGGACAGTAAATCTCTTGTAGAAATGAATATATCGGTTCAAGGAGAGACGTGATGACTTCTTGCGTTCAGTCTCTACTTTATCTTCTTTGTAAAGATTACAGACATAGAACCCATTCTTATGCTCGGACCATACCCGCAGACAAATCCAGCAGAACTCGTACTTGCACTTCTTGCATGTCATATGATTACAACCACCGTTCTTCTCAATAGCAGACTCACACTTGGGACAATTGTGGGTATTTGCTTCTATCCAGTTCGCCGTCTCGGAGTCATCACGACACTTTTTGATCCATTTTTTGACCACCCAGCACGGACACGGAAGATGGTTTTCATAGTTGCAGTTGAAGCAAAATTCGTGGCTATCCAAACATTCCACGACAGGGATGTTCGAGATATCGCTTGAGCGAGATGCTTCAATTTCTTTGGCTGACTCAGCTTGTTCACTGGGGATTAGTTCCGTGAAATTAGTGCAGTCAGTGGCGGGACACCACTTGTATTTCGGCTGGGAGTCTACCATGACTTTCGCTGCTGCCTGAAGCAAACGGTTGGTAGATAATTGCAGTTCCATGACAATGGTATTGGTCTTCTCGTAGATATTACAGATTTTCTCCACATCTTTATGAGGGATGGAGTAGTTACAATCCGGTTCAATGCATCGAATGAGCGTACCGTGCGCTAGTTCGTGATAAATATACTGATAGTAGCAGGAAACACAGTAACTGTGGTTACAGGAAAGACTGTACACCATGGTTTCCTGGTATGACTCACAGCATATGGGGCATTCAAAAGCGGTGGTGTTTGAAAATGTGTTGCGCAGTGTTTTTGGGGGCAAAGGAAGTCCTGACTTGTTATAAAGAAGTTGTGTGTTATCGTAAAACTCGTTAATGACATCTTCAGGTTGCCACCGTTTTCCATGAAGCATTATTAAGAGATCCAGCTCACCAATGCTGGGCAAACTGGCACTGGTAATGGTTAGTTTATCAACAACGTATTTCTGGATAAACAGACTCAATTTCCATGGATGGTACAACGTGGAGTTGTACCGACCAGCACGATCATCCAAGCTGACTGCTGCAAACATCGATGGCAGCACTTCTTCGTCGTCGGTGACATCTTCATCGGTCTCAAACGTAAGACTGGAATCATCGTCGTCATATTCAAACTCGATCTCTTCCTCTGACATTGAGACTAGGACAGGAATCTAGGGTACACACACTTTTTTTTTTGACAGATTTATCGGTATGCCTCGCAAATCGAATTTTATTTATCTTACTTTTTCTATACACCGTTTTAAAATTGCTTGTTCTTGTTCAACCAATGTCGAAATAAGCTCCAATCGTGGACTCGCGTGTAGCTTGGGATATTTCTTTAATCTCTGAGCACACCAACTCTTGATTATGTTGTCATATTGTTGGGAATTAGAAAGAAGAAGCTCTCCAACTCGTTTTACCAATACTTTTTCCTTCTTAACATTACCAAGACGAAGCTTGAAGATTTTGTGAGACATTTCAAACAATGCTACGAGGGCATATGTCTGTAAAGAGCATTCTCCATTGTACTTCACACAGGGAGCCAATTGCCAATTTTCAGGAGCATCTGTGGTTTCATTATCGCAGTCGTTACAATCATCACAATCATCACAGTCATCGCAAGCATCTTTACAACCCGTAGTTTGCTCAACAACAAAATTAATAGCATCAAACCCAATCTTCTCTAACCATGCAATTTTCTCTTCCACCTGCTCGGCTCTGGCCTCGCCATGTTGTTCCTTAATCTTATTGATATACCTGAACATTTCAACGGAAAGAAGACACGAATCGAAAACGTTATTCTCTTCAACAAACCCATATCGCTGAATCAACGTCAAATTGGACTCGTTTCCATAAGAATTAAACACTTCAAAATCGTCACTTTCCTTTGGAGGTTTAATCAAGACGACATCACAACATTTGGAACTATCTGATAACTCTTTAGCCAAATCTTCTTCTTCTCCAGAGTGTTCAATAACGTCACCGTCGCTTAAGGAAAGTGTTGAATCCTCACCAGGATCTTGGTCAGTTTCCGCATCTGAATCACAACCATCTTCTTCCATTTTTTTGATATACTCAAAAGTGATTTCTTTCAACGATTCTTCGACGTCTTCATCACCGTTATTACCTTCATCTTCATCTACTTCAATCTCATCATCTTCATCTTTATCTTCATCGTCATCATCTTCGTCTTCATCATCATCATCATCATCATCATCATCTTGATCATCTTGATCAACTTCATCGTCACCTTCAACCTGATCTTCGACTTCTTCCTCTTCCACTTCTAACTCTCCCTCATTCTCCATCACTTGATCTTCTTCATGGTCACACTCACTCTCCCCACACTGTTCACAAACGTCTCCATCACAAACAAAATCGATGTTTTCTTGTGCCACCACCTTCTCATTCTCCATTTTGGCCGGTTTATGGTTAAAAAGATCTGCTCCTGGAACCAAAGCCATATCATAAAAACCATCTACTTTAAATGCTCTTGCCATAACTGCTTGCATGATCTTGGCAAATTCTTCTATGTGACCCTCAGTTAATTCGTGAGGAACTTCAATCAAGCCCAAGCATGTTTTGGCAAATTTGCAACACTCACCATAAAAGTCTTCCAATTCTTCCATGTCCAATAAATTCTTTAGATCAGCCTCGGTATTCTTGAGGTTCTGCTTATCTTCGTCTTCCCACATACACATAGGAAGCTTGGTTCCGGCAAAGTCTATGGTTTCGAGATAGTTATACCATGGCGATCTATCGAGGATTGAAAGTTCATAAATGACTGCCAATACCAAGGAAAACATCCCTGTCTTGATATCTACTTGCTGACACTCATAATCAACAAGAAGATTATATATAAACGAGTTTTTGGTGGCCAATATGTTCGATTTGGGTATTCTCAAGAGTAATGGATCCTCGTCGTCAACAGAGTCGAGAAAAACACCCAAACCACCAACTTTAGAGCTTCTGATCTCAAGATTGTCTCTCCAGTATGCGTTTTTGCCTAACCATGCCAGTAATTGGGGCAATTTTTCCTCTATAGATGCAGACATTAATGGCTCTAGCAGTTTGCAGTAATGTCTTGTTCGTCCTGCATCTTTACCTGTGGAAGACGAGAAAGGTAGCCCGTTTTAGGGTTTTTGCGATGGGGCTCGGAATTTTCAGTGTCCGGGTAAAACAGTAAAAAAATTACATGATGGTATGCAGTACAATATTACCATCACTATAAATATGGCCGTTTCCCTCGCACCCTTCTTCTGCTCACTATCATCAGTAGTGGTTATACTATATCTAATATATATAACTATTATTTTTATAAAGACCTTTTAGTGGATCTGTCCGGATATCATTGATGTGTCTGGCGGTATTCATTAATCTACCCATAGCTAAGTCCTAATTGACCTTACTAACAATTCGGCCACAATTAAGATTTCGTTTCGGTCTTTTAGATCATTACATTTGTTTACGGCATTTCATGTGTTTACCTTAAGTTCTGATAGATTCGTCTCTGGCGATAAATGATATTAGATGAAAGCATGGTGCTACATTTTTTTGTAAGCTTTGTAGACTTAAACCAAAAAAAACACACAACCCTAATAATTAAGGTTAGTGGCAAACGTAACAATTTTTCTTTTTCATGGTAAGATGTTGTCCTGCATGTATTCACTTGTTTAACTTGGTGATTAAAAATTTTTGATCAGTCAAAACCACTACCGACGGCAATGGCACACAGATTATTGGTAAACGTGATATTCACAGGGGCATCTGTGTTTGGACGTGCTTTCTCTGAGGCATACAAGCAAGCAGCCAAGGCTTCTGCTGCGGGTGCTGCTGCGGGTGGACCAGTTAAGGCTAGTTCTGTGGGTGGAATCCCCGTAGAAGAAGCATTGAAGATCTTGGACTTGGACCGCAAGGACTTGACGTCGGAGTCTATTGACGAGAAATATAAGTACTTGTTTGGAGTGAACGCGAAGGAAAAGGGAAACTCGTTCTACTTACAGAGTAAGGTGTACTATGCCATGGATACGTTGAAGAAGGAACTAGATTATCTACAGAAGATGAAAGCCGAGAAGGAAAAGAAGCCTGAATAATAACTATTCATGACATGAAACCCATTTACAGGAAAATAAGGTTTATGCCAGAAATGCTGGGCTGTTAAATCTATTGGTTCTGGTGCCACTGGGTTTGTCCCAAGCAAATAAACGAGCAAAATAGCATGATGGATATGTATATAGAATGTTAATCAATACCACCATTCAATATGGAACACCTGTCGTACCGGTTCTGTTGTGTCATAAATTTTTTACTATTTTTTTGTTAGTTTTTTTTGGTAGATGTGAAAACGAAATACGATCGTATACAAAAGGAAAATTAAAAGGGAAAAACAGTTTCGCAAGTATCCCAAATAGCAGGCCTTTTTTAGTGATCAACATCGTCAAGGTCCGATACAGAGTCGTATCTGATAATGCTGAACAATACTGTGAAAGAAGAAGAACAGCTTCTTCAGGATGCATCGACCTTGTTGATGTTTGCCAACGTCGCAGCGAAACAACAGCAACAGAATCAGCAACAGAAACACCAAGAACATCACCAGCACCGCAAGCACCAACACCTCCTGCAACCGCACCAGCCACATCAGCCACAACCACAACTCCATCATCACCACCAACATACATTGTCTCAACCGAGTGATCAATTGTCTCTTGCTTCCCCTCATCCGCAGCCACATCTTCCTCCAGTCATCTCTGGCCAAACTACGGGATACATGATTAAAACAGAATCAATTAGCACACCTTCCTATCAACCAGCTTCAGCTCAATCTCATATAACCTCTCTATCCTATAAGTTTCCACCAAGCCATCTACCTCCCAGCTCAGCACCGATCGTTCAGCACCAACCAACGGTCACTTTTCAGCCTGTACGCCCAACAAACAACACATATGTGAATGGATCTCATCGTTATCCTCCACCGAAGTTAAGAGAGGTGGGGCCCAAGCTACCTTCAACAGCCAGCTCCATTAGCAGTCTTATGAACACTTCGCCCACGCCCATCTCCTCGCTGGTGATGTCTCAGACCGCACCGGTTCCAACAAAATCAGTGTCGCCACCATCTTCAGCTCTTCCATTACAAGGTAACTTCCAGACTCACAAACGTTCCAAATCAACCCCAGAGAGAAATTTACCTTATGATCCTTCGAAACTTGTTCGAGGCATCAACATAGAAACTGGTGAACGAAATTCCAACAATGCCATGATTGCTGCTGCCGCTTTGGCAGCAGCAGCAGATATTCCTTTACCTTTAAAGTACCTGAAGAGCGAAAACGTGGTACAAAGATCAGAACCTGAACGTGTTTGGAGCAAGGAGGAGGACCAGTTAACGGAACCTGAAATAGACGATAATAAAACCGACGAGGAGCGTACAGATGATGAATCAAATAGCAAACGAAGTACCGCACTGACGTCAACCTTCAAATTGCCTCATTCACATATCAATCCAACTGGTCCAGTTCTGGTTCCGGAATATGTCGCACCTAAACAAAGTGAACCTAAGCAAAAGAAATTGGATGTAGTTGCACCTCAACCAAAGGCACCTGCACAGGCTCTTCCAAAAGTCCCCGAGAAAGTCGTTTTGCTAGAGAAGAAGAAGTCGCCGATTCCGGTGCCAAAAACAGTACCGGAGACTTTAACAGAAGTTACGGAGCCAGAGGCAGAAAAGACAGTGTTGACTGCAATTGTACCCGAAACTTTACCAGAAGTTCCACAAGTCGTAATGCCAGAGCCTGCACTACCAGCTGTGCTGGAGTCTGAATCAAAGGTACCAGGAGTTGCACCGGTGCCTGCTCTAGAAGCTGTAAAAGAGGGTCCCAAGGCTGTACCAGACGGTCCTCCGGTTGTACCAGGGGGTCCCAAAGTTGAAGCACAAGGTGTACCAGAAAGTTTCCCCGACAACAAATCTGATCCAGTACCAAAATCCAGTCCTCAATCCGAACAAGTGAATGACATTCCACCCTTGGAAGCTTATAAAGTTGATCCCGATTCTGGTCTAATTGGATGTATCTGTGAAATAGAAGACGATGATGGGTTTACAATTCAATGTGATATATGTTATAGATGGCAGCATTGTTTGTGCATGGGTTTCAACACAAATGACGAAGTACCAGAAGATGAGTATACTTGTTACTACTGTGATAAAGCAAAGTGGGGTAAATTTGATGCCGCAGCTTGTCGGGAGCAAACTTTGAGAAGATTGGATATTGACAAGTCGACTCAGGAGGAAAAGAAGGAAAGACAACAAAATGGGACAAAGAGAAAAGTACTGACCTCAGAAAAACTGGATAAGAAGAGAAAATTGGATGCTTTCCATGATCCCAAGGAGTCTAACTCTATTCCTCCCATCGAACAAGAGACCGTGGATGTGCTCCCCAATAAAGATAACGAACTTTTAAAGGATGGGGTGACATCAGAATCTTACCAATCAGTTTATTTCACGGTGAAGAACAATGACTATAAATGTCCTGCGATTAGAAATCATCTTGCCGAGGTTGGGCAAAAGTTCAAGGAATCCTATTCCAAATTATCTAAAACGGAACAACAAAAGAAGATTTTGAACGGTATTGAGATTATGACTGCTGGCCAATTTAAATCCCTCAAGACTAGTAATGTGATCTTACCTAACCACTTGAAGTATGCGAGTGAAAATTCAAGGAATGGCACAAAGAAAAACAAGAATAATAAGACAAGCATTCAAGTGAAACCTTACTCGGACAACCAAAAGCAAAAATTCAACGGTATTTCCAAGCTCGCATTGTTTGTGACAAGTTCCGAAAAAGTTATCCCACCAGAGACTCCCATCATTGAATACTTGGGTGAAGTTGATTTGTTTGAAAAATATGCAAATGACTCGGTCAACCAGTACTCCAGTTGGGGTACCACTAAGCCTAAAGTTTTGAAATCATCTCTAAACGTTGACAATAACAATCTTGATCTTGTTATTGATTCGAGGTTTGTCGGAAATGAATCTCGTTTTATCAGAAAGGCTTGTCCATTGGTAGCCAACTGCAAAATCAAACAAATTTACATTTCTGATACAAACACATTCAAATTTTTGGTGGTGACTTCCTCCGCAATTGAGTTTGAATCAGATGATGCTGAGGAAGAATTATGTTTGGATTGGGAATGGGATGCACTGCATCCAATCTTGAAGATGTACAAAAACAATAATACTGAGAAGTTCGATCTGTTGTCCAATAATGATAAGGCAGCCTTGATTTCGTGCGTTGATAATATCTTGCATTTTGCTGAGTGTGGATGTTCATCGTCAAGCAATAATGCTTCGTGTGCCATTTTCAAGGTCAAGAAGGCCACATCTTATTTGTTGAGATCTACCCGTAAAGCTTCCTCAATCAGCAATGTCAACTTGACAAAATCAAAGGAAGAACTTATCTTTCCTAAGCGAGAAAAAGAATACGTTTCTTGGAACGATCGTCTTCATGAAAGAGATAATATGATCCGCATGCGTTTATCGGTAACTACTGAAGAAAAGGATACTATTACCCACCCAAGAATGCAGGACGAACATATCCCCGAAAAGTCGTCATTACTTTTCAAGATTCCCTTCAAGCAGCAGTTGTTAAACCAAAAGAATGTTTTGGTCAGCAACCCAGCAACAGTATCTAAGACTCTGAATGACAACGGCGACCAGGAAGTTCCATTCTTAATAGTTCCAAATGTCATGATGGGGATTGAGAAGTCTATTGAAGAAGAATTGAAGCCGGTAGTTAAAGAAACGGAAACCGCTACTTTGGAAAAATCAGAAAAGGTTGCTGAAATGGCTGATGTTATCAAGGAAGAAATAAAGGCCAAGGTTATTGCGAGTATCACGGCAGCGGTTCCCGAATCAGATATTGCACCCAAACCTGAAGTTTCTCAGGCACTAGTCAATGAGGTTGAGGTTGAAGCAGTAAAGAAAGACGATGAGATTCCTCATCCACCAAAGGTAGTAAAGAAGTTATCATTCGCTGATTACAAGAAGATGAAATAGTTTACTTTAACGATAATAAATTAATAGTAATGAAGTCTGGAGAATTCCGTACGGTTGGTCTTTCCAAAAATGATTTCGAATTTATCTGAGCATAATCGCCCAGTGTAATTTCATTCGGTGTTTAAACATGAAGTTCGTATTTAAGAAGCATTGAAAGCATGAGGTCGAACTTATCTTCTACAACGCAAGTCAGCATAGCCGGTTAATGTGTTGGCTGTCATGAACGCCCAACACAAACCAACGAACTAGCAATTGATTTCAACGCAACGTTACCTTTCAATTCTTTCTATGCCTGAAGAATGGAGTAGGACAACAAAATATTTCTCCTGGTGGAACTTTTTACACAAGAAGATTAATGGAGCAAATATAACCTGAAGGCATGGTGCATTCATTTCTTTGACGTTATACTTTGGTTCTTTTTATCAATAAGAACCCTTCCCAATAATATCCGATTTCAGCATAAAAAGCAACTAACAGCCTATTTCGGTTACTCAACAGCTTCAAATATCGGCATAAACGAAACTTGCGACCAGATCTTGATATGATTACAATATTCTTAGCAACTTACCTTCTTGATAATCTATTAAGTTATTTCGCATAGTAGAATTGCTTCCAGTTGACAATATTTAAGGTTCCAGCCTCCAAATGATCTGATATTACACTTCATTGTAATGAGAGATGATGTCTTTTATGTACAGACAAAACAACTGGCAAACAAATCATTTGACATATAGTCGTTTTGAAAACTCAACATCTGACCATCACAACGGTTACCCAGGTGCTAATGAATGTTCTGTTCACTTTAGCCATAGCAATTGTGTTCACAGTTCCCATAGTAGAGCAATATATTACGATTGAACATGGTATCTTACTATTAATTTAGTCTTGCTTGAAGTAGGTATTCTAGGATATGAAGTACTAGGATTTATTTTGCAGTTAAATCCTCTTAAAGTAGATTAACTTGCTTATTCTTCGAATTACATTGAAGAGAAATATCTTTCAACATACTGAGTAATAAACAAACAACTCAAACTTCACTGGTCAGTTAATTAGTCAACTTCAAAAACTTTTCCAATTGAGTTTATCAAGAAAACTACTTTTAATGCATTTACTCCTACTGATAGAAATAGCAGTTGTAATTTTTTGCTAGATTTTATTCTTCCTTACTATTTTTTAGACAACTTTATATTTCCGATTTTCATACTCAATTGTAATTATTCAAAGACGTTGACTACCAACTACGGTATTGTCTTCACGGACCTGATTCCTCATTCAAAGAAATTGCCCGTATTTATTTCTTTGTTGTTTAAGAATTGGTCTTCGTTGCTTAACTATCTGGAGAGAAAAATATATTTTCAAATTATTTCAGCGAAAACCCCAGAGAAGCTCACATTGCGTAAAAATGACGAACCTCTGTAAATCACTCATAATTTGAGATGCTAACAAAAATCACTTTTCTCAAATGAACAATTGATTAATTACATGAAATGTACAATAATTAATCTTGAGCTCTGATAAACAAGACAAGCCAATAATATTATTGAGCAGGATGAAGGTTCTCATACATAATAACGTTTATTGGAGAGAACAAAAAGTATTGATAAGTTAAATCATATTAATTCAGCAAAATAATGAAAAACAATAACGCCTGCGTAGCGTAATGGTTAACGCGTTTGACTTCTAATCAAAAGATTGCGGGTTCGACTCCCGCCGTGGGTTTATTTTTTATTTATTTTTTTCTTTTCATCTTCCTTTATTTTTTAGTGTTTCACTCAATCATATAATGCAGCCTTACTTGATTGGCTAAACTTTAAGGCGCCTCAAGTTTTTTGCGAAATTTTTCTCTCCGAAACAGGGTCGCTTCCAGTAACAATATTCTACCCTTCTTTCCAAATAAGCCTACATTTTTGACAGTCGCAGCTATTGAACTTAAGCCTCAAGATCAACTATTTTTTTAATAATTTTCTGTGAGCTAAGACGATGTCAAAAGGACGATTCAATCCAGATGGTTTTGAAATGAATTGCTAATTTCCCACTCAATCAAAAAATTGCCCAATTCTTGGCACTGTAAAAATATGTCCGATGTGCGGTTTTTTCCCCTTTTGTGACTGTTTCAGCCAAGAGAATTAGACGCAGTGACACCACTCTAAATACGGGCGGCTGAATTATCAGATCGTGATTATCAGATTAGCAATTATCTGATCAGATCTTTTGCAGCTTAGAACAATTTGTATTTATGGAGATTACTAAATATTACTTTAAAGTTGCTTAGAGGTAGTTTCGAGTCCGTCATTAATCTTGACAGTTTCAAGCTTGATGCTGCCAGATTCTTGTCTTTCAACTTCTGCACCGTCTTCTTCAACCTCTAACTTGTGGGTTCTAAGCTTGTTGAACAATTCTTCCTTTTCACGTTCAGACATTTCGTGCTTCTTCTTTCCCTTGATGTGGTACATTGGGTTCAATTCTTTCATGGTGATACCCTTGACGAAAGGCAAGTGTCCGGTCTTTTCTTCAAAGAGCATCAAGCCAACAGTAAGGATGATAAATAACCAGTAAATGTTGTAGGAAATAACCGAACCGTAAGTAGCGGAGTTTTGCCATCCGAGCAACGAGTTGAACACATCCCAACCGTGGTCGATTTCTGGGTTGCAACAGTTGACATGCCACACCGACTTGGTAATGTCGTAGGTACCAGGGCCAGAACCACCTTCCGAAGCGTCACCACCAGTCTTCTTACCGTAGACATAGTTTTCAAAAAACCAAACACCTCTGGAGAACAAACCAGCGGAAATCAAGTACAAAATACAGGTGGAGATGATTAAGAAAATCTGGATAGAAACGGTGGAACCAAAGTAGTACATGAGGAAGCCAACAGTACCACCAGCAATCAAACCAGTGATAATTGGAATAGGGAAAGAGGTAGCTGGCTGGTTGAGACCAACACCACCCACAAAAACAACTGCTTCCAAACCTTCTCTCAAGACAGTAATGAATGGTAAGATAAACAAGGCATACTTCTTGGTCAAATGTCTGATGTTAAATCTGTCCTTTCCTGTTTCTTTCTTGACCAAAGCTTGAGCCAATTTAACTCTCCACTTTTCCTTCATCTTGTTGACTCTGACCATGGCAAGACCCATGGCAGTAATTAAAATGGTAGCAATGAGACAAAAGATACCTTCCCACAAGTCTTCGGATTTGGACCAAATATCTCTACCAAGGCCGTAAAAGGCACCAATGAATGCACCACCAATGATAAGACATAGCAATAGCCCTAGCGCTGACCCATACCACACCTGTTTGACCAATCGCTTGTAGGACACTGGGTCGTCGGTGGCTCCACCCAAACCTTGTTTTAAGAAAGCAAGAAGCACCGAGATAACGACGACAGCTTCTAAAGATTCTCTAAACACGACAAAGAAAATCTGGACGTTAAATACGTTCACCATGGTTCAATTAGTTGTAGTTGGCCTATGTCAAAAAAAAATAGCTGGAAATTCAGTCCCATTTTATCCTTCCATCGCCAAGATTGTCCTGCAACCCCCAAAAAAAAAAAATAAACTATTAACTAGAGAAAAAATATCTTTCCATACCGCCGCAACTAAAGTTCGTATTGGCCAACAGAAAGTAGTATTCCGTTTCTTCGGTAAAGGTCCAGGCTTGACGGGGTCTATTAGTTTCTTTTGTGTATTTGATTGACGTAGGGGTTCATGATCGACCTTAAAATACGAACTGCTTCAGCCACTAGGAGACCTTTAAAGCCACTTAGAAATATTTAAGCCACGATGTTGGTTTTTTAGTATACAGGCTAATTTCTATCTAAAGGTCGGGTTTGCTATTTACGCGACATCGGCCCCTGGTTCGTTGTCAGCTGCATCTTGACGGTTTTGATGAAGAATGGTACTGTAAATTCCACCCAATTTCTCTCCATTGAGTTTCATTCTTTCCAACGTGATAATATCAATAAATGATAAATTAATTAATTTAAACAACTTTAGCGAATATACGCACAAGTCCTTTTCAACTTCCCATTTCTTGGTTTGCTTTTTCTGTTCTTGAGCTTCACGGATTTGTTTTCTCTTTAATTCATCGGAAATTTCATTGTCACTATCGCTGTCGGCACCTTCATCATCGTCATCATCTTCTTCTTGATTTGCCAACACATTTTCTGCTTCATCATCGTCACCATCATCTCTGTTTGCTAATTCAGTAATATTCACATCTTCGACAGCAGTTCTATCAAGATCCACGTCTAACTCCTTTGCAAGTCTAGCTTCCTTGTAAAGGAAAAGGTCTAACAAATCATTCTGTAGTTCATCGGGTAAAGCACACGTAACATATCTCCCTATTATATCATCTGTGTCAAAGAACTCATCAAACTTAACGAATTCGTTTTGATCCTTGAATTTCACATAAAAAATTTTGATCGAACTGATTATGTCAATAAATTTCGCAGAAAATAAGGTTTTCAAATCAGCTAACCCTTTAATTAGTTCATATTTTCGCATCAATGCAGATTCAAGCACAGCGGGAATCACAGATCTGAATTGACTGATTAATTGAACTAGGGAGCTAGTGGCATCGTTTACTTCCTGAAATATCTCCTTGATGTTAAAGTGCTTTTGCGTCAGATCTGATGTCATCAACCGCTCTAAATTCCACGAGGTCAATACCAAAATAAAATCCAACACAACCTTGAGCGATAGTATAAATGCATTGATATCCAGTGATCTTAAATCACCCAACTCAATCGTGTTGAGGATTTTTGTTACTATTAACTGGCTCAAATTATTAGTCTTCACAAAATTATTAATATCCAAATAATCTCCCAACTTGGTCAACTTCTCCAATGGTAAACTAATCTCATCAACTGTTGTGGTTAGCCATTTGTCAGTGTCAGCAGGTGAAATTAAAACATCACTCACTTCAGAGGCCAACTCATGCCCCACGTTCTGTACCTGTAATCTGATCTCTTGTGTTAATATATTAATACCAGTAGCATCGGTTGCATTGTAGGATTCCAACAACTTAGCAAAATATATGTCAAAATCTTGAAATACATCTCTATTCTGGTTGAGTTCAAAAGCTTGATAAAACTTTAGTAACCCAATACTTATATCGTTGTATACCTTTAATTGTTCCATGTTTTTGAAAACATAGTAGGCATTTGTAGCTTCGTTGTTAGTATCTATAAGTAAGTGCCACAATGATAGGAACACTTGAAGTTCTCGACTGGATTTCAGCTTATTGTATATCGATGGTAAGTAATTTACCAATTTGACCAAGATGTCAGAATATTTGTCCTGGGCTTTCTTAGTTTTCTCGTTTGCAATGGACTCAATGGCGCCAAGAATAAAGTTTAGCAAGTAAACACGTTCATTTTCAGATGATAGTTCCAAGCACTGCTTGAACTCTTCAACTTCGACATTATTTTCTGCTAAGTTCTCGTCCTCAGGCTTAAATTCAACTGCGGAGGAGTCAAACAAGAAAAATCGAATCAAGAAATCCCACGAATTCTCATACGTTGGCAAGGGGTAAAGAACAGAATATATGGTACTAAAAACCTTTGTTTCAGGAGTCTGGTAAAAATCAGAAGTTCTGTGCAAGATTTTAACAAGGTTTTTCACCCTAAGACACTGTTTGATCAGAAGTTTGCCTTCCTCATCACCAAATTGAGGGGACTCATATTTTTCCACAAAGATGGAATACTTCTCAAGGTCATCATTAAGGTATTGTTGATTCAATATGCTGATAAATTTGGCAAGTTCGATTTTCAATTTAAGCTGATTGGACTGAGATACCTTACTTGAAGGAAGCTCAAAGAATATTGAGATGACTTCACTCTGGTCAAGCTCGTCCATGAATCCAATTCTTAACAACTGACAACATATACTAATTGTATTTAATCGCACATGAACATCATCATCGATCTTGCACATTTTGATTAATTGCTTCTTGTACCGTTCTGTAAACTGTCTGAAGCCGATATTCAACCCTGAATTGGACTCAGTTGAACGATAAAGTTTCAACAAGACTTTGGTGACTTCTAAACGTACAGAATTCGATGGATCTGCTAACAACCAGCCGTAGTACCTTAGAAAAGTTGTCTGAAAATAGTGATCAGGATAAATTATCATTGCTTTACTCAAATACCTTAAACATTCTTGCCTTATTAAAGGATCAATGTCACGGTATCTGTGGCCCAATGTCACATTTCCAATTTCATTAAAGTATTCGGTGATGGTTTCTTTTTGGTTCTGGTAACTCTGTATGGTTTTAGTAACAGTTTCTATTCTAGCCTTGTTCTTCTTGCTCGTTCGAGTCAATTGTCTCCGTGATTTATCCAACGACGAAACGACTGAATTCATGATTTCGCATAGCTCATTTTGGATGCACAAAAGGATCACAGTCGAAATATAGCGCAATGGGCGTATCACACATGAGCTAAGAGAGGAGATCCACGTGAGGATCTGTGTCATTAAAGGTGAGGATAAGCTTTCCATATCGTTGTCCTCATATTTGTAAAGTAAGCCCTTTTCGTGGGCTATTCTTGTCAAGTGTTCAAAGAATGACAAGACATTTTTCTTAAAGTTAGGGAAAGCTTTGAAAGGGTACTTGTGAAGTTGCTGCTCACCAAAAGCAATTGAGATTTCACCCACAGTTTCTGCAGCGGATTCCAAGTTTACTAGATCGTGTGGCTCAAACATGTGGACAGAACCACATCCACGAAGTATCAAGTTTATAAGCACCGTAATTGACTCGTTGGTGTTGTTTTCCACATCATCAAGATAAGATTCAATCCACTCAAGGGCAAGATCCAGAACATCGACTTCTGGTTGAATCAATACCTGGTTGAGATGATTTTCAGGAAGATCAGCTTCTGCTTGATCCAAATCGATCTTGCGAGGCTTACGTTTGGAGGTGATGGGAGTATTCTTTCTAGTTCTTTTTTTCTTAGGCTGTTCTTCGTAGTCGCTTTCTGAATCATTTCCCAGATCGGAATCTTCTCTGTAAATAACACGCTCAGTATTACGGCCCAGTCTGCGTGCCGCCATTGGTACTTTCTGTTATTTGTTTGGCGCCTTCTTGTAGTGTGTAAGTAAAACGCGTATGTCGCGTCAATAAAGTGTGTCGCAACATTAAGTCGTGTAGAACACACAAAAAAATATCAAAGAAAAAAAAAAACCTACGAAGCGGTTTGCACAACAAAACAACCGACCAACAACATAGAAACGGTTATTGTACAAAAAGAAATGTCTGCTACATCGGAAGAAGACTCCAAAAGCACTGTATCCAAGGTGGTAGAAGACAACAAATCTAAGGTTGAAACCACCACTTCTGAGGGGGAAGAATTGGACGAAGAATCTAAGGTTGACCTCGAAGAAGTGAAGAAAGCGTTCCGGGAAAAAGCCAAAACTTACTTGGTAGAACAACAGCAGCACATCATTATTCCATCCTTTGCCAAATGGTTTAGCTTGGACACAGTTCACTCCATTGAAAAGAAACTGTTTCCAGACTTTTTCAATGAGCATAGAGACAAGTCCATCTACAAGACGGAAAAGGTCTACACGGATATGAGAGATTTCATGGTCAATGCCTACAGATTAAATCCACGTGAATATTTGACAGTGACTGCCGTCCGTCGAAACTTGGCGGGAGATGTTACTACCATACTTAGAGTTCATCAATTTTTGGAAAAATGGGGCATAATCAACTACCAGATTGATCCTAGAACCAAGCCATCGATTGCAGGACCTCAATACACCGGCCACTTTCAGATCACATTAGATACTCCATCTGGATTAGTTCCATTTGTTCCTGAAGAAAAACAGGTGAAGGAAGAAGAGACCGGGGCACGAGCAGAAGAAGCTACCGAAAGGCCAGCTACTAGTCAATCTCATCCAGAAAAGAAGGAAAAGGCTGAGATTGCATTAAACTTGGAAATTAGACGCAATGTTTACACAACCGGTAACAACAAATTTGGCAAAAGCAATTCTCTTGTGCAATATTTCTGTAATATCTGTGGCAAGGACACTACAGAAGTCAGATACCACAACTTGAGAATCAAGGCTTACACACATAACCCCAACTCCACCATAAACAACGCAAGTATATTGTGTTCCATCTGTTATGACCAAGGTTTGTTTCCTCTGAACTTCCAGTCATCTGATTTTGTCCAGATGAAGCAGAACCAAGAACAAGGTGAATGGTCAGAACAAGAAGTATTGTTGTTATTGGAGGGAGTAGAGATGTTTGGTACCTACGAGCCACCATCGTTTAACGGTAACTTGAGTGTTAATTCCAACAACCAATGGGAAAAGATTGCTGAACACGTCGGTACAAAGAGTAAGGAGCAGTGTTTGCTCAAGTTTATCCAATTGCCGATCGAAGACAAGTATTTGAACAAAATCTTAGAAAAGGATACCGAAGAGAAGACTCCTACCCACAACAACGACACCTTGGTCAGTGAGATCGTTGCCAAGCTCATTGCCGAAGAAAAGGGCAAGGATCTTATTTTGTCAAACTCTGCCGCTAAAGTACAGGAATCAGTAGCTGAGCAGTCTGACTTGATTAACCAGGTAATTGAATTGACATTGGAAAAGTTCAACCACAAGATAAACAAAATCGATAGCTTACAAGAAAGCTTACTTAAGGTCGAAAATCAGTTGAACTTGGAAAGAAAGCAGGTGCTTATTGAAAGATGGGTTCAATTTGAAAAGATTCAAAAGTTGAAACAAGAAAGACCTGACTTGGTTTCTATCTTGGATGACTTGGTTAAGCCCGTTAGAGTCAGTGAAATCAACAAATCCTTGAACCCAGTCGGTAACAAGACCAGTGACAGCATGGATATCGATGAAGATTCCAAGCCAACGCAGGATAAGTTGCCAATCAGTGTTATTCAACCCAAGAATTATCTGTACTGGTCCGGTTAAACCTGTACTCTCCCTCGTGAACATTGATTGTATAATATAAAGAAAAGGTTTGTTTAAATAATAAATACTGTAACTATAAATTGGTCATGGTAGTCGTTAAGCTTTCTTGAGCAAGCGGAAATGCTCCTTCTCTGGCCGAGTTCTATCTAACTTCAAGTTGTTCAATTGTTCGTGAAAATCTGATCCGTTCCTTTGGTCATTACTATCTATTCTTTCTGGTGTGACATCAGTCAGAGTAACGGCGGGAGACGTTTCGGAGTTATACGTATTCTGAGTGTGGCTGCGGGTCAAGTTGAAACTAACGTCAGTGTCCCCTGTAAACCCAGTAGGATGCGCTGTTCGCGGACCTTCAAATGAACTTGAGAGCTGACTCGAAACCAGCATAACGCCTGTTTGAACTGGTGCTGGACGGCCAAATGGCATCGCTCCGTTACTCAGTTGTGATGGACTCATATTCATCGACACTGGTCTTTTCTTTGGCTGTAATTTGTTTCTCAACGGGAAGTAATTGTCAACACCTGGCAGCAAACTTCGTCCATTCACCAATTTACGTCCCATGCCTGGTAAATCAAGCTTCAACGAGCCGCTTCGACTGAGTGAGGTTGGATCAAGATTCTTGAGCGAATCAGCGGTGACCTTGCACGTTGACTTGATGTTCATATTGTGGTGGTTGTTCAGACTTGACGACTTCTGTAAGTGGGCCATCCTCTTTCTTATGAGCGCAGCAGAATCCTGTCTGTAGACTCGGATCAAACCACTCAGATCGGTTGTGATTATAATATGGCCAGCCATGTCATCTTCATGAATCTGATCTTTCTTATTTGGAGGAGCTAGGTTGTTACAAGCTTTGCCTCTTCTCACCAAGTCAAATATAAGATCATCGGAAAGCTCTAAGAGATGCTTAGTTTCCTCTGGAGCAAAAATTGCTGCATTCACTTTGAGGTGATGAGCGTGAAATGATGTGTACGTGTTGTTTTCGTTAGCAATGTACTCGTTGGCGTTTTCATCCAATACCTTCTTAACAAGCTTGTTGTCTTTAATCAACTTGGAATACTTGTTATGCTTACCAATATCATTGATGTGATGCTTCCCTTCGTGTACAAAATCCTTTAACGCCTGTTTCACCTTGTTGTTGATGATGCTATTGTTATTCTCCCACACATACACCCAGTGGTCTTCCGATCCAGAAATGATGTACCGGTTATCGTCACTAACACTTGCCTCAATCGATGAGTTGTTTGTTAAACCTTTAAAACGTGTAACCAATTTTTTAGACTCAGTATTTACCAACCTGATTTTAGAATCATTGGTGGTAATCAAGAACGACCATTTGCCAAGTGGGTTGTCCGAAGTAGAACCCAGGAAATGGGCGTTTTCAAATATCTTGATTCCCGTAATTTTGTTACCATTTCTTCCTTGGAAAGGGTGAGCAAGTGACCTACTCTTGATATCAACTTGTGTCTTGATATGTAACCCTTTTATCTCCAAGCAAAACAACGACCCGTTGAACCCACCAAAAACACAATACTCTCCATCCGGTGTGATAGCCAGCGATGTTACCAAGATATTATCACCCAAGCTACGATCATAAGCAACATTATTCTCCAAGATAGACCATAGTCTGGCATGGTTATCGAGTGAGCCACTGATAAAGAATCTGTCATCCGTAGGGAGAAATCTCACTGTGGTGACAAAATCCTCGTGCTTGAATGTTTGAAGGCATTCGTTTTTGTCAACGTGCCATAACTTAGCCGTTCTATCCATTGATCCCGTGATAAGAAAATTGTTTTTGGACCAATCCAACGATAAGATTGAATGGGTGTGGCCACGGAGGACCCGGAACGGTTTCTGGTGAAATACTGGTGCCAGGGGGTAAATTGGGTCGCCACTCTTTGATTTCTTGATGTGGGCAGCCGTGCCATCCAGTCTCGTTTCCAATCTTCCGAGGGGAGACGAAATGACCTTCCAAATTTTGATGGAAGCGTCTCTGCCGGCAGCGGCCAAGTACTTACCATCTCTGCTGAATGCCATTACAAATATCTCGGCCTGGTTTTGTCTAAGGTCGTCTTGGGCAACTGACCCTTGGGAATCGACGGATTCGAGGTCACTTTCGCTAGTGTTTGAATAGACATCCAAAACATCGTCTTCGTCGTTCAATTCCTGAGCCAAGAAGAGCTTGTTCAATACACGTGGGCTATGTTTGTTCTTCCTGGACATCCGGATATACTTGGGTCGGATGAGGGACTCGTAAGTGATCCCAACCCACGGTGGTTCGGAGTAATTCTGTATCTGTTCTTCAGTTGTAGTTAGTCCGAGTCCAGTGTCTGCAATAGAGGGAAACTTGACTTTTTCATGGAGAATGCTTTCGGTGTAGGTACGAACCGGTTTTTCAAAGGAAGATATTGAGTTGAGTGAACTGGCCTCCGATTCCAAGGGAAGCCTATCATCGTGGTCATGGTCGTGGCTATCGTAGTCGTACAAGCTTGAGTTATCGTCATCCAAGAACGATTGGTCAGATATGGATCCCACTTTCGTAGTCGCAGTGGACTCCAGCGCCAGGGTCGGGGACTTTGATTTGAGCAGAAGTCGGCGTTCTTTTTTGGTGGTAGACGAGTTTGAGTTTGAGTTTGTCATTGAAGATGCCGACAGGAGTGTTCTCCGTCTCAAGATCTTATTGAAAAAGCCTGTTTTAGACGCAGGTGACAGGTCGGAGGATGGGGACATCGGCATTCTTTGGTAGTGAGTTCTCCTTAGCAATCCAAAAAAAAGTAGATATAGCTGGTGGTTGAATAATTCTAAAACACTCCGGGGTGTTCCGAGCAGGTGATCTCGTTACAGACGATCTCAAACACTTATGTAATTAAGACAAACAGTAAGACAAAGTAACCTTTCTCTGGAAAAGCTTCACACGACAATAGGAATAAAGTTGTATGGGAAATCGTTTGTCTCGCACCGAGCAGGTTGCTTACGGAACAAAGAGGCGACCCGCGTCGGTTGTATCACGGCGCAACCAGCGCCCCAAAAAAAAGGTGATTTGGGCCGAAAATGAGACAAGAGACCACCAGAGACAAGAAAAATTACCGAGCTAAAAATTATAAAATGGCAAAAGCCGTGATGTATTTTGTAATATGTAATTTACGTTGGTTTCTTCTTCTTGGACCATTCCAAGTGTAAAATCAAACTGTGGTACCCCTTACCGTTCAAGGCATTCAATGCTGCTTCTGCAAGCTGTTCAGTGGCAAACGAAACATAGGCAAACCCTCTGGAGTCTCCTGTTTCTCTGTTTCTGACAATATTAACTCTCTGTAATGGCCCGAATCTGGCTAATAACTCGTTTCTCAACATATCTTCGTCGACAAAACTGTTCAATTGCGACACCTTCAACGTTGTCGAGTCGTCTCTGGCCTCCTTGGTAGGCAAGTTGCCATTGGCATCGAGTCTCATGTGTCTTGGAACATACTTACCCAGCGTGGTTTCTTCTGCTGGTGGTGCATTCAACGATGGCGTGCCCAAAGTATCTTTGTATGGACACTTGGCAGTGTAATGGTCTCCTCCACATGTTCTACACTTGAGCGATTGCACAATAGCGTTCTGGCCTTGTGTCTTCTTCTCCTCTTCTTCCTTCTCAATCTGCTTCCACGAAATGTTCAACTTCAAGTCAACCTTCTCACCAAGCTGTGTGGTACTAGTATCTGGTCCGGGTGCACTATTTATTTCCTTGCCGTACTTCTTCCAGTTCTTACGTTGGGCAATCAACGGATGCACTCTTTCTTGCACAGTGACTTCTCTGATCTTCTGCGTGATCTTCACCTTTTTGCCGTCTTGGTTAAGTCTGAAAGTGATGACTGTCTTGGTTCCATCGGGATTCACGGTGATATCAGGAGCACTAAACTCATCGCCTGCATCGGCCCACGAAACTGAGGTAGACATAGGTTGTTGGTTGTGATGAAAAATAGGAAATGAAAAAAAAATTGATCGATTGATCGATGGTTTGTGTGGGACACGACTTCTGAGATTATTCCCCAACCAATCTAACCACCTGAACACCAACCCACATAAACCAGCATCATCTACATGGGTATCTATATCTTATCTTAAGTTCCTATGTTAGCTTATTGTCTTTATTTATTGTCTATTCTATATTCTATTACACACGGTTGCCGCACGCACTTTTGGGTTCTTTTATGCATTTGGTCTCCGCATTTCGCTCCCGAGATTTTTCACACACACGATCATCACCATGTCCATCAAGTATATTGATACCGCCCGCAAGATCCTTTGTATTGGCCGCAACTATGCAGCTCATATTGCTGAACTAAACAATTCGAAGCCACAGCAGCCCTTTTTCTTTTTGAAGCCGTCGTCGTCGGTCCTTAAGCCCAACACCGGTCTGTTCCTCGTCCCCAAAGGTGTGGTTGTCCACCACGAAGTCGAGTTGGCCTTCACGTTGAACCGTGACTTGAAAGACTTGTCTCCACACTTTAGTCACAGTGAAGCCTTGGAGTGTATCGAAGGCTATGCATTGACGATCGATATGACGGCCAGAAACGTCCAGGACGAGGCCAAGCAAAAGGGTTTGCCGTGGTCGATAGGCAAAGGCTTCGATACCTTTTTGCCAGTATCCAACTTCATCCCCAAGGAAAAGATTCCTGATCCATACAACGTCGAATTGCTGTTGAGTATTAATGGACAAACGAAACAGAACGACAAAACTGACTTGATGATTTTCCCCATCCACAAGATCTTGAGCCACATGTCGGCGATCATGACATTGGAAAAGGGCGACTTGATCCTTACAGGGACCCCCAAGGGTGTCAGTCAGATCAATGTTGGTGATAAGGTCGAGGCTACGCTTAAGGTTGATGGTGAGGTCATTGAACAAATCAAGTTTGATGCTCAGGAGAAACCTGGTCCGTACGAGTACAAGGCCACTTAGATAAAAATACCGTCCGTTGGAGGCAGGTATTGTCTCAAAACAATCCTTGCCTCGCTCATGACCCTGTGGCTCAACTCGTCCATAGAGTAACTTTGTGCATATACCACTTCCTTAATTCCACTCTGTACGATCTTGATCGAACACGTAAGACACGGACATGTGTTGCAGTAGAGCACGCTATCGCTGCTAATTCTATCTCTGCCTGCCTCCAAAAGGGCATTCTCTTCCGCATGGAGACAAAGACACGTCGAGAGTCCGGCCCCGCTCCCCTGGCCCTGGTTACACCGCGGACATCCGCCCTCGTTGCAGTTAAGCAAGTGTCGTGGCGTTCCATTGTATCCCGTGGCAACTACACGGTTGCTGCGGACAATGACACACCCCACACGGCGTTTCATACAGTTGGATCTAAGTGCAGCCAAGTCGGCCAAGCGCATAAAGTACGAGTCCCATGTTGGACGAAGCCTTGCCTGGTCAAGCAAATTCAACTCCGAGAGCTTGATGTACAAGTCTTTGATCGATGTCGAGGTGTTGACAATGGTGACCTGTGCCTGGTTATTGATCTCGATCAACGGGTTCGTCTGTTGGAAGAGCAACTCGTCGTTCTGCGACGCAAACTGCTCAAGCAGGAGCCCGTCGCTCTTCTTCAACAAGTACCGCAGGTACCGCAAGGAAATGGGCGCATCCACCGAAATATGAAGAAAGAAGGGCCGTTTCTGGAGCAGAATCAACATCGCCATGTCGTCAATGTGGGAAATGACATGGTTTTCACGCCAGTTCAACGTGACATACTCAAGTAATTCATCAAATGAACAGAAGGTGCCGTTGCCGCTGCTGCTTCCCGCTTCGATACGAATCTCTTTGAATCCCTGGAACGTCAAGTATCGTACCACCTCTGTCTTTCCTGAGCATAACGTGCCAGAAATGCCAATCAACATAATGTACGTTTTATTTTACTTGTGCGACTTATCAAAAAAAACTACACATGTATTGGACCATTCTTCTATTAATATGGAATGTGGCCGTCACAGCGGCATCACAGCCTGGCTACTGTGCCATGTACGGTGATTGTGGCCGCACTTCCTTTTTTGGCAGCCTGTTGCCATGTCCCGAATCGCGGCAGGCCGTGACTCCTTCCGCAGAAGATACTGATCTTATCCGTCGTATATGTGGACCAGACTTCGATACAAGCGCCGTGTGCTGCTCCCACAACCAGTTGCTTGCTATGGAATCGAACTTGAAGCGCGTGGACCCATTGATCAGCTCGTGTCCGGCGTGTCGCCGCAACTTCTACGACTTTATCTGTCAGTTCACTTGTTCCGCTAACCAATCAACCTTTATCAACATCACCAAAACAGAACCTGCTATGGATACCAAGAAGCTTGTGGTTACGGAATTGACTCAATACATTGACCCACAAGCCGCAGATGACTTCTTCCAGTCGTGCAAGAACATCAAGTTCTCGGCCACCAATGGATATGCCATGGACTTGATTGGGGGCGGAGCCACTGATTTCCGCCAGTTCCTCAAATTCTTAGGGGACAAGAAACCGTTGCTTGGAGGCTCTCCTTTTCAAATCGACTACAAGTTCGACTTGGACTCAGAAGAGAGTGCTACAGGCTTGGTGCTCAGAAAAGACGATATGAAACCGTGTGATGACGATGAGTTCAAATGTGCATGTTCTGACTGCACAGCTGCGTGCCCGATGCTCCCCAAGTTCCGTGACCTTGGTCTTACGTGTAAAATCGGCGTGTTGCCTTGCTTCTCATTCCTGGTCATTTTGATCTGGTTGGCATTGATTGTTCTTTTGGGTGCATATCACGTCTACTTGGCCCGTATTAAACAGCAGTCCCACTTGCATCAGTACGACTCTGACGATGGCGATGATATTCTTGATCCTCATTCGTTTTCCAAGAGGGTGGGGTGGTTACTGCGTGTTCAGTCGACACTTGTAACACAAGTTGAATCTGTCTTTGAAAAATTGGCATTCACATGTGCCTCCGCACCTAAGCAGACTCTTGGAATGTGTTTACTCGTGGTACTGGGTATGGTTTATGGTCTTCAGTGGTTTGCGCTCGAGACAGATCCAATCAACTTATGGGTCAGCCCCAACGAACCGGCTTTGCATAACTTGAGGTACTACGAAAAGAGTTTTGGCGAGTGGTTCCGGATTGAACAATTGATTATCAGCTCCAAAAACGAAAGCGAGCCGGTCCTCGATTGGAACACAATTCAATGGTGGTTTGAAAAGGAGTTGGAGTTACAGAACTTGCGGGACGATGTTCTGTATCAACAGCTCTGTTTTAAGCCTTTGGGGGAGACTTGTGCCATTGAATCATTTACGCAATACTTCCAGGGGAATATCGGTTATCTCACAGAAAACAACTGGAAACAAAAACTTGTCAGTTGCACCAATTCTCCTGTCAATTGTTTGCCTACATTTCAGCAGCCACTAAAGAAAAATATCTTGTTTGACAGGGATGACGTTCTAGATGCTAAGGCGTTCACTGTTACTTTGTTGCTCGATAGCAACCTGACCAACTCGTTGTACACCCAATTGGCAGTTGACTACGAACATCTGATTCAGGAATGGGTCCAAAAAGTTAGAAAAGAAAACCCACGGCTTAACATTGACTTTAGTACAGAAATCTCCCTTACCGAAGAGTTGAACAAGTCCACCAATACCGATATCAAAATTGTGGTTATTTCTTATATCTGCATGTTTATCTATGCCCTGTTTGCATTAGGAGGACGCTTGCCTTCACGCAATTTGCTGTCGTTGGTCAAAACGAGATTTTCTCTTGCATTGGCAGGAATCGTTACGGTTATGTTGTCGGTGGTCTCGTCGATTGGTTTCTGTTCAATCTTGGGCTTGAAATCTACCTGGATCATTGCTGAAGTCATTCCGTTCTTGGTACTAGCAATTGGTATCGATAATATCTTTTTGATTGTCCATGAACTTCACTTGGTTAACGAGTCTACAACGGGGCAGCCGGTGGAACAACGCGTGGCCCTAGCCCTTAGGCGTGTTGGTCCTTCTTGCTTGTTCAGTTGTTTGTTGCAGCTCACGATGTTCCTTTTGGCTGCCACGGTGGATATGCCGGCAGTAAAGAACTTTGCATTCTACAGTGCCGGTGGAGTCTTTTTCAACTTTGCCTTTCAAATGACGGGATTTGTTTCCTTGTTGACAATTGATCAAACAAGGTTGGAAGACAGAAGGTTGGACATTTTTCCATGGATCCAAGTGGAACACCAGGTCTCGCTAGACGAAAGCCAGGTTGAGTACAATTTTTCACGGTTGATCCGTGAATATTACGTTCCCAAGATATTGTCCAAGCCTTCGCAACGGAAGATTCTTACGGTATTCGTATTGATTTTTGGCGTGTCATTAAGTTTACTTCCAGGAATTGAGCTTGGATTGGACCAGCGTTTGGCTCTTCCGGCTGATTCGTACCTTGTTGGGTACTTCGATGCAATGTACAAGTACCTTAATGTCGGTCCGCCCATTTCGTTTGTTGTACGAGACTTGGACGTGACCAGACGTGAGAACCAACAACTGGTATGTGGCAAGTTTTCGAGCTGTGACCTTTATTCCGTGGCGAATATTCTTGAGCAGGAGTACAAGCGTGGCAACAGCTCCACCATAACTGATCCTGCCACCAATTGGTTAGATGATTTCTTGACATGGCTCAATCCCAACTTGGACCAGTGTTGTCGGTTCAAGAAGAGTTCATTGCAGCAGCTACTGCTGCCTGAATTTTGTACCCCAAATGCACCTGAACGGCAGTGTCAAACATGTTTTGCCAACCACGAGCCACCGTACGATTCATCGATGCAAGCGTTGCCTACAGGTGCCGATTTTATGTTTTACTTTAACCAGTGGATCCAAGAACCGAGTGACCCTTGTCCCTTAGGAGGCAAAGCTCCGTATGCCACCAGTATTGCGTGGAATAGTACCGGGATCGAAGCGTCGTTGTTTCGTGCCGGACACCGGCCGTTGCGGTCACAAACCGACTTTATTATTGCTTACCGGAATCTGCTCCGCATTGTTGAAGAGATCAAAAAGTATCAGAACATCGATATCTTTGCGACGTCACCGTTCTACATCTACTTTGTGCAATACGAGACGATTCTCCGGATGACTTTTGTGTTGTTAGCAGCCGCATTAGCGATTATTTGGGTTGTTAGCAGCGTATTGTTGGGTCTGGTACAGACAGCAAGCGTATTAGTGGTTACAGTCACGTCGATTTTGGTCAATGTGGGCGGTGTGATGTCGCTCTGGTCGATCTCGTTGAACGCAGTGCTGTTAGTCAACCTTGTGATATGTGCTGGCTTGGCAGTTGAGTTTACCATCCATCTCACACGCGCGTATGTCCAGAGTAGCCAGACGATATTTGACTGCGAAAACGAAGAACAATTGTACCGTGATTTCATGAGCAGCGCCAGCGAAGCTACGGTCTTTACTGAGTTGATGCTGGACGTCAGGGTGGCCAAAGCTACATATGCATTGACAACGGTGGGGGGCTCGGTATTGGGAGGCATCACGTTTACCAAGATCATTGGGATATTTGTGTTGGCCTATACACGGTCGAAAATCTTTGAGGTCTACTATTTCCGGATGTGGCTCGCCTTGATTGTGGTGGCTGCTGTACATGCACTCTGTTTCCTTCCTGTTTTGTTGGCAATGTTTGGCGATGGATATGTTCCCAGAAGAATACACTAAACTTAAGCTTGTCTACTCAGCCCATTAGGCATGACCATTGCCTAATTCGGTTCTGTTTAGACGGCAACAGAAAAAACTTTACCGCAAACAGAAATAATTTCACGGCGGGAGGTCGCAGTTGCAAGGCTGGGTCACTCACCAATGCGGGAATGCCACCTATCATGCAGTAAAATTTCGATTATTGGGCGCACCTTTCTTAAACTAATGTCGTATTTATGTGAAGACTGACAGCTAAAGTTTGAAACAATTGTCGCTTCAAAATATTCAAAACCAGTCGAGAATTTTTGTTTTCTGGGCTATACTTGTCGTCTAATTTCCAAGATGACTACACTGTAAACTTAATGGATTCTGAAATGAAGAGCATATGTAAGAAAAGTTCACCTTTCATAAAGCATAACGAGGTTGATCAATTAAGCAAGCATCTTCGTGGATCTTCCTCCTTGTACATGAATATTAGGCAATTCGCAGTATAATTTATATGATAGATATAAAAGCCACTCTTGAGTCTCAAACTAGAAAGAAAAAATGAAGGTTTTATATCTTAATTGATAAATTAACTTTGTAAAAATGCCAAAAATGATTTGCGTAAACACAGATTTTGCCTGAATCTATGATGTAAAATGTCTGCTTCTCTAGCGCCACTAAATTCACGTGGTGCGTTTCCATTCTGGGAACGCCGCGACATTAGTTTAAGAGAGGTGTGCCCAATATACTCGAAATTCATTGTAGAAAGAGAACGCTTAACCAGCACCTTTTTGTAGGCTGGTTGCGGCCCATATATCTGTTTCCAGCCGCTTCTATGTCTCTTTTGCTGGGGAGTAATGTAGTTTTTTTCAGGTACAGAAACCTATATCTGTTATTGTTTCCTACAGACGACTTTAGATGGAGATTGTAAAATAGACTAAAAATATATTGCCCGCACATTGTTACGTAATTTTTCTTTCTTTCACTCTCTCTCTTCTTCTTTACGAACTATTGCCATCCTAAACCATGACCGCCACCTACACTTTCAAATGGTACGTATGCTCGTGTTGAAGTGCTGGAGATTTCACTGATGTACTCAAAATTCTCTGTTAGCGCATACCATTTTTGTTATCATCATTTCATGTTTACTAACAACCCCCAGGCCCGCTGGTCCACAAGAAGTTATACTTACCGGTACCTTTGACAACTGGTCGAAGTCCTTGAACTTAGTCAAACAAGCAGACGGTTCCTTTGAATTACTGGTTCCGTTACCTGCTGACACCGACAAGCTTTTGTACAAGTACGTTGTTGACGGTGAATGGCAAGTGTCCTCATCCCAAAGAATCGGCACCGACGACAGCGGACATGAAAATAACGTTTTGGAACCTCAAGATCTTGTTGATTCCGATGCTGTTGTATCAAAGATCCCCGAAAGCGGTGGCTTAGCCACTGTTTCTGCTGCTGCTCCAGTCAAGGACGAAGTCAAGGCCACCGTCATGCCCAAATCCGAGGGCAAACAAGCCACTGTCACTGGTGAACCAGGTATTTATATCCCAACCGGAGCAGCCTTGAATGCTCTTGAAGCTCCAGAGTTGACTGCTGAAGAAAAGAAGAAGCAGAAGAAGAAGATGAAGAGATCTCAATACAAGGCCAAGAAGAAGGCTAAGGCTGCTGCCGGTTCTTCTCCTGAAACCGAAACCGACTCTTCTCCTGCTCCACAAGATGCTGAAGTTGACGATATTAAGGCTGAAACTGCTTTGGACCGTGACGAAGAAGACAAGCTCGCTGCTGCGGCTGCTGCTTCTACTGCAGACGCCGAAGAAGTTGCTCACGAAGCCGAAACCATTCCAGAACCAACCGTTGAAGCTACTCCAGTTGAAACTACTCCAGTTGAAGCTGCTCCAGTTGAAGCTGCTCCAGTTGAAACTGCTCCAGTTGAAGCTACTCCAGTTGAAGCTACTCCAGTTGAAGCTACTCCAGTTGAAGTAAAGGAAGCAGATGCTGAAACTGAAACCACGGCAGCTCAAATAAAGTCCGAGGAGCCAGAGCCAGTTGCCCAAGAAGAATCTCCTAAGACCTTGGATCCTAAGGCTACTGATGATGATGTAATTAATACTGAACCAGTCGAGGTTGTTGACGAGCCAAAGGAAGTCGATGCTGCTCCAGTTGAAGCAGCTATTCCAGCCAAATATGACGAGGAAGAGATCATTATTGCACAAGGCGACGGTGATAATATTGCTGAAGCCATTGCTGCTCAAGAAGGCGACGTTACTGTTGAAGAAATCAAGCCTACTGAATCTGAACGTGAAAGATTGACCAAGCAAGCTCAAATACCAAGCAGCAAGAACTCTTCATCCTCGTCTCCAGCCGCCGCTGCTGCTGTATCATCAAAGACCGAGGCTCCAGCCAAAGCTTCAGCCAAGACCGAAGCTAAGACTGAATCTAAGAAGGAAAAGAAATCTGGTTTCTCCAGATTCTTCAAGAAATTGTTTAAGTAGTTTTGACCCCCAACGTAAGTCCATATATTTTTCTGTACTATTCTAAGTAATACACATTTAATGATTCGAATTACAAATATTTCGCAATATTTCAATGTCTACTGCATGTGCTGGAGCCCCGACAGA
This sequence comes from Teunomyces atbi, assembly GCA_030574975.1. Classification (NCBI taxonomy): domain Eukaryota; kingdom Fungi; phylum Ascomycota; class Pichiomycetes; order Serinales; family Debaryomycetaceae; genus Teunomyces; species Teunomyces atbi. The sequence continues at coordinate 68,724 of JAJMFW010000018.1, read as the reverse complement.
TGGAGGGGGCGTGTCCCAGACAATAAACAGCCCATCAGACACAATTTTTCTCCAGAAGAAAAAAAAACATACTCCCTACCAACAAGCCAAGAAGAAGGATGTCGGAAGCTACCAAGTGTTTTGTGAGACCGTTTGGTTTTGAAGTTCAAGAAGAAAGTATTAAGGAACACTTTGCTTCTGCAGGTAATGTCACTGAAGTGCAGATGATGAGAGGATTTGCCTTTGTCAGCTTTGAAACTGCTGACGAAGCCAAGGCTGCCGTTGACACCTTGAACAACTCCCAATTTGAAGGCCAAGACTTGCAAGTTGAACTTGCTCGTGAAAAGGAAAAGAGATACAGAATCAAGATTTCCAACTTGCCAGAAGGCACCGCCTGGCAAGACTTTAAGGACTTTGCCAGAGACAAGACTGGTTTAGATCCTACCTTTGCCAAGGTTTTCAGAGACTACGAATCTGGTGAAACCATCGGTGCTCTTGAGTTTGCTGCCGCTGAAGACTTGGAAAAGGCCATCCCATTGTTGGACAAGGCTGAGTTCCAAGACGCTGTCATCAGTGCTGAAGAAGACACCACTCCATACGTTCCACAACCAAGAAGAGGTGGTTTCAGAGGTGGCCGTGGTGGTGGTTTCCGTGGTGGTCGTGGTGACTTCCGTGGTGGTTTCAGAGGCGGCCGTGGCGATTTCCGTGGCGGTTTCAGAGGCGGCCGTGGTGACTTCCGTGGTGGTTTCAGAGGCGGCCGTGGTGACTTCCGTGGTGGTCGTGGTGACTTCCGTGGAGGCCGTGGCGGTCGTGGTGGTTTCCGTGACAGAGAAGATGGTGGCTACGAAAGAGACTCCTACACCCGTGACAGATCTCCAACCCGTTACTAAACAAACTGAATTTTTTTTACCTGTTTGGAAAAAAACTTCCTTTCCTAGCGGTCGTTTAAGATCCCCCTTATCCTGATGTGTGGGCAATGAATTGTATTGATAATTTCTTTGATTAAAAATATATACTAAACTATACTGTAAAGCTGGGAGTTCAATGCTTTATTCCATTTTATCGGGTCTTTTGTGGTTCATCAACGGGGCAAAATAAAGGGAAGAAGAAGGGGAAGGTCTATTGTATTATGTGTATTATTAATGTTTGATTTTCATTGCATGGCACTAATTGGGTTCAATTTCATTATAATTCATCTATAAGCTTTTTTTTTAATATTAATATACGGGGTAATGATGGAAAGTTACGGTTGTCATCCATTACAGCAAATCAAGGTCTTTAATTATGCTGCTACCAATAGCCACACGTTGGTTCTAATTCATGGTGGAGCATGGAGAGACCCCAACAATACGTACGATGACTATGGCCCACTTGCACAGTACTTGTTGCTGAAGACGCAAGTAAATATCTTTAGTATCAACTACCGTCTTTCGCCAGAAGTAAAACATCCATCACACTTGGCAGATGTTTCAAATGCACTCATTCACATTGTCGCCAAGTACAATCCACAGAAATTGCTGGTGGTGGGCCATTCTGTGGGTGCTACTCTCATTCTCCAGATATTGAAATATCGCCAGTTTGGCTTGAATCTTCCTTTGAAGTTACACACAGCTGTCTTGCTCGATGGGATCTACGATATCCCTGAATTGGTAAGGGAGTATCCTGACTACAAAGGGTTTGTTCTTGAAGCGTTTGAGAATGAGGAGGCGTACCGTCAAGCATCGCCACTGATCGAGTCGCTGGATTTTGATTTACCCGTGGAAAATCTTGTAATCATTCAATCCACACAGGACGAGCTTCTTTCACTCCGCCAAACACAGCTACTCACAGCATCTTTGGCTACTACCAACACGCGCTTGGTGTGTCTACAGGGCGAGTGGGGTACGCACGAAGAGGTTTATACACGGCCAGAGATTGGAGATGCGATACTTGATGCGTGCGAAATTTAGAATATATTTAAACATGTTTCTTTCTCGTATACGATGTACGTTCTCAGGAATAAGGAGGGTTCTGACCATCAGCGAGATTGCTAGAGAAAGGACGAATCCTATTTCGGCTGCTGAATATATTCAGGACAAACCAGGCAAAGATGACGAGATCATCGTGGCGATGAGCAGCGGAGTCGATTCCGCAGTGTCAGCTGCACTCTACGCATCCAAATACAAAAAAGTACGGGGCATATACATGGCAAACTGGTCGCAGACAGCCAAGTGTACGGAGGCAGACTGGAACGATGTTCAGAAGGTGTGCAGTCATCTCGGTATCCCGTGTGAACGGGTCAACTTTGAGCGTGAGTACTGGAACGATGTGTTTGAGCCGATGATCCTGATGTACCAACAGGGCATGACACCGAACCCCGATACTGGGTGTAACAAGTACGTCAAGTTTGGTAAGATGATTGAGCATCTCCTGGAAAAGTTTCGAAACAGTCCCCATAAATGGTGGCTTGTAACAGGCCACTATGCTCGGATAATGAAACATGTACCAACCGGTGAGCACCACTTACTTCGGGGCTTTTCTCAAGCGAAAGACCAGTCTTATTACTTGTCTAATATCTCACACCAAGTGCTCTCGCATGTACTAATGCCCGTTGGCCACTATATCAAGCCTCATGTAAGAAAGATGGCAGAGCAATACGGACTCCACATCTCTTCTAAACCAGATTCACAGGGTCTCTGCTTTGTATCGCAGGATAACAAGAACTTTCGAGACTTCTTGACGGAATATATCGAGCCCAATCCCGGAAACATCGTCACAGAAGATGGTAAAGTATGGGGAAGACATACGGGACTCTGGCACGCTACCATTGGACAGAAATCGTCCATCTCAATGCCCCAAGGCGATCCTCGTTACAAGGGTACGTGGTTTGTCAGTGAAAAACGCAAGGATACCAACGAGTTAGTCATTGTTCGGGGAAGAGACCATCCTAGACTCTACTCGTCCAAAATCACCGCTGTGGATTGGGATTGGTTGGCTCCTGTCGACACCATTGATTTCTCTGGCCTCCAGGTCCAGTACCGCTCGTTACAACAACCTTTACCGGTAAAGGTTGCTGACTTTACTAACGGCTGCTACATAGAATTGAAGGAACCATCCAGAGCAATCGCTCCGGGACAAAACTTGGTCTTGTACAGTGGTAACCGTGTGCTTGGTTCGGGAGTGATCCAACTTGTAAATACATGAAACAAATCATAAAGATTAAGTACATAGTTCTGTTACATAAAATAAATTATGATGTAAATAAAAATAATAATTTTTGACCAAGTGAACTGAAACCCTGAAACCCCAAAAAAAGCAAAACACAAACCAAACGAAGAATGATTCAAAACAAATAAAGGAAACCAAACGTCTAGAGAGCCGTGATAGTTGGATATAAGCTTTGGTGCTTTTCCTGGTCAGCAACAATCGTATTGCTGGTCTTGTCTAGCACCGTTGATTCCTGCTCGCTAATAGCATGTCTCAAGTACAGACACACTGCTTGGATCATTTCCCGATGCTTTTCAACCTCAGCCAAACTAAATGTCTTGGAAGAAACAGATAACTGGCTAAACATATGCTCGAGACCATCTTCACTGTCAGAGTCTTCTTCCGATGAAACTTCGGATTCGGAGTCAGAAAGCTCAGATTCTGATGATTCGCTGTCTTCCAAAGCTTGGCCAGCCTTTTGTGAGTGAGATACACCACCAAATTCCATGCCGACTGGGTACGAGTAATGTCCTTGGTGGTAAACAGAGCCAAGTGGTCTGTTGATTTGTGGGTAGGCTGGAGAAAAGCTTTGATGTTGATTAACCAACAAATTGTCATTGAGAACTCCAGTTGAAGTTGGGATTTGTGGCAAGGTTGGATACAATTGTTGGGCTTGTCCTGGAGCTGGGGCAGCCTGCTGCATTTGACCCTGCTGTCCCTGGTGTCCTTGGTGATATTGGTTTGACATCATCTGGTATTGCACGTCAATGGAGTTAGATAACGAGCTAAAGAACTTTTCTGCTTCGTAAAAGTTGGAACCATTGTTAAAGGCAACACCAGTACCTACTGATGGGTTAGATTGTGGACCTGGTTGTGGAACAGCATGCTGAGGAGCACCGATCATTTTTTCGTCAACGTGGTTCAATCTGTTAAATACATCCATATTGTATTGCGCTGGGACTTGTTTCATCTTCTTGGCTGGGTATTCTGTGCCTTGATGCTCCTCGTTAGGAATACCAAAGTTAAAATCGTTCAAAATAGAATTAACCATTTGCACATTCTGTTGACTTCTTTGGTAAGTTCTCTTTCTCGAGTCCTCGTAGCCAACAGGAGCTTGAGTGTAGTACATGTAGTTTGGTTGGCTAACTGGTGGATAAGACATTTGTTGGCCATCTAAAGGTTGGTTCTTTCTAAGCAATTTTTGAATCGCTCTGGCTTCCTTTTCTTGTTGCTTCATCATCAACTTTTGAGCACGCTTCAACTTCTTGGGGTTGTCATCGGCGTGGATCTTTGAGTGCTTCTTCAAATCCTGTGGTCTCTTGAAACTCTTGGTGCACAAGTGGCAGTGGAATGGTTTCAAAGGAACGTGAACTCTCAAGTGTGAGGTAATGTGGTCTCTCTTGACAGTAGAAGTACCACAGTTGTCCCATTCACAAGTCAAACTCAAGTTGTTAAAAGACTTGCGACCTACATGGTCATCGCACAAATGGTCGTACAACAATTCTGGAGATTCAAAAATAGTGCCACAGTTGCCCCACAAGCACTTGAAAGGACCCTTCAAGTCTTCGTCTCTAATTTTTTTGTAAGTTCTCTTAGCGGGCTTGGCTGGGGTTTCTGCCAAAATACTAGCAGCCTGGGGTTCGGATTTAACGACAGGCTTTTCTGTACCTGGAAAAAATGAGTTCAAGTAGTTATCCTTAGTGATACTCAGGGTGTTTGGATAACTTAAGCTGGCTAAGATAGGGGCTTGGTTTGGAGGAGGAACTGCTCCTTCGAATCTTTTTATGTCGTTCATAGGAGAGTTTGCTGACGACTGAGATGTGAATGAGGAATGTGGACTGCCGTTATTGTTTGGGGGTGACGATGACGTAGAGCATGTAGACGAAACATTGTCGAGATCGAGGTCCAACTCAGAGTCTATGAAGGAGTTACCAGCTTGACCAGTTACAGCCTCCCCCGTAGCATTCTGTGACGCGTTAAGATAAGAAACGGGATGTAAGTTATAATTCATTCCTAAATATTTGATTTTTTTAAAAGAAAGTTACTATCAGCAGAGACGGCGGAGGGATTTCGTGTATGTTAAATATGATCATGTATCATCAGAGCCAAGAAATTCATAAACTTTTTTTTTTTTTTGCGACCCCCCATAAATGCCACTTTGAAAAACTTCGCCTCGGTACAGGATATGTTATTTAACCTGTACTTTTTTGCGCAATTGCCATAATAACGGGCCTATTCCAGTCATTCTTGGTGTTAATAATATTGCAGATTAGCCACAAAAGAGAACCGCAGTACTTGAAATACCAAGATTCTTGTGCCAAGAGTGTTGTTACAAGATGAGCATTTTTTAAGCCAACACGTTCTTTATTAATCAGTCGGATCGGAGGGGAGGTGTATGCACAATCCACAGTAGCTATATATAGTAATCAGTTACAGTTACACCCTTACAATAATGTATTGATCTATAACCTTGTATACATTAGCAAAAAAAGAAATTTTGTAATCAAAAAATAAATGCCTTCAGCCAGATTCGAACTGACGATCTCCTCATTACTAGTGAGGTGCCTTACCAACTTGGCCATAAAGGCTTGTAGAAAATCTCCCGGGGGTGAGTCGAACACCCGATCTCAAGATTACTTTGAGGTTATCATTACAGTCTCGCGCCTTAGCCAGCTTGGCCACCGAGAGGTATTTCTTGTTAGGCTTTTGTTTGCGGTAGTAATATATAGTTTTCTTATATCTTATCTTGACTGCTGATCCTCCATCCCCTCTCTCCTCCTAAACTTACCCGTCAATTACGGATAATTCGTCTTGTCATGCACGTTTCAAGACTGGCTGAGTACTCTAAAGTCTAAACGGTGTATATATATACGGCTGTCTAATATACTTGAACCCTAGGAATGTTTGTAATTGTTGTTTTTCTAGTTGCTTTCATTATACTGTTGGTGTTCTCGTGCCTTTTGGCTGGTAAACGGCGACAAGCGCACAAAAACCAGGCTTCGCCTCAGCAACAATCCAGAGAATATGGAATGAGTATACCTCAGCCACCCAATGCTGTTCCTGGCTACTCATCCACAGTACCACCCGGACACAAGCCAATTGTACCGATGGTCCTTGTTTCACCACCTATTACGCAGCCGAACTACGATGCGAATGAGATACAGCCTCCGCCGCCTGCGTACACTGTACACTAAAAGAGTAGGTTTTCATGATGATTGTATAATGTGACTAAATCAAATCTATGCAAAAATAAACAATTAAAAGATTAATAAAGATACGCCAGAAATGAAATTGGAACCTGGTTGGCTCATGAAAAGGAATGTGATGTGGCGAAAATTAATAGAGAGGATTGGAATCACTACTCTGGATTCGTGACTTTCAAGATTTTCCGTCTCGAATAATCAACGTCATCCTCCAACGAGTTCTTGCTGTGATTTATGAACATCGTGCTGGGATCGAGACGTGAATCGAGCTCAGTGATTGGGAACATGGCATTCTCAAGCGGGTCGGAGTTACGAACGGAATCTTGTCTCTTTTTTGATCCGTTCTTGGAAGCTACCCCGTTACCGTTAGAATCTGAGTGGGTCTTGGATGTAAGAAGCGCCAAGATCGATTTACTTGACATAGAATGTTCCCGGTTCAATGGGGATAATGACGAAAGCGAGTCGGATTTCGAGTGTGGCATCGAGACAGATACTTGGTTTTTCTTGATTGACATTTCGTCCGAGGAGTACTGGTTTTCATCGTCGCTCATTCCGTCGTGGTCCTTATTTCTGCCTCCAGCAAAGCAGCAGCAATACAAAATACCTAAGACCACACCAACCACAACCACACCCACTGCCGTAAATGTTCCTGCAACTTTGCCCTTGGAGTCAAAAAAACCATCTTTTTTCTTTGGAGCAGCAGAACTGGTGGCAGCTTCTGATGTTGATGAAGATGTTGTCAGTGATTGGGTTGGATCGACATTGACATACACGGTGGTGATAATTGGTGAAGTCAGACCGTCGACAGTTTTGACGGAGTAAATAGTGGTACCTTCAGCAGATAGAGAGACCTTAGTTGAAGATGATGATGAAGATGATGATGATGATGATGTTGATGATGTTGATGATGTTGATGTGGTTGATGTGGTTGATGGCATTGAAGATGATAATTTTGTTGTTGGATCGGATTCAGTTGAATCCTGGGTATCATTGGTGGACTCAGTGGTCAGATCGGGTGATGACAGACTAGTGGTGTGATGGGAAGAAACGGTTCTGGAAGTCGTTCTCGAACTTGAAGTCGAGGATGTGGATGTGACTGGAGATGAGCTTATCGTTCCGCTGGGATTGCTGACAATAATGTAGCCATAGAGACCTGATCCCGCACAGTTCTCCTGTCGGAAACCTGGGCAAGGAGTATTACAGTTTGAAAGCGAAACAGTGTCTTGCGGTAGATAGTCTGAGCACCAACAGTCGTAGCCCAGGACTATTGCAACCGCATTGCCGTTTTTCTGGCAGTATACCTGGCAGAACCCATTTGACATGAAGTGATCCGAGGTCTGCGCCGTGCCTAAGTTATTATTTGAGCACAAGGCGAGACTCAAGGCTTGGGAAACGGTTGCATGTAAGAGCACGTACAAGATGATGCTCAACATGATGGTGGTTGGGTGGGTGCAGTGTGGGTTGGTTTTGCTTCCAGGGACTGCTTGTTGATTAAAATTGACCAAGTAAAAGCTCCTTTTTAAAATAAGCTTGTGTTGCCCGGTAACTTTTTTTATTGCTGCAATTATTAATAATAGTAGTAATAACAAAAAAAAATAAAATTGTGCGCCGCAACAAGTTTTGGGAGATATAGGGTTTCTTAAAAACTACTTGGGAGGACACCTCTCCTTAACCATAATACGAGCCTGATACATTGCTTTACATAGTTAGAGTTGAGAATGTCTTACCGAGATTTGTGGAGAACCGATTTCTTACCGACCCTGAACCGGAAGAGCTTCTCCCTATGAGAGCAATCAGATCAAGGACCAATGCTCCTTGTTCTTGATACATGTTTTCAACTCGTTGCGGGAATTTATATCTACCTCTACTAAAAATCCTCTCATTCCTCTTTCATTATGGGTCCTTTTTCTGTCTTTCCACTTTTGGTTATAGTGTATTGTATCCGAACCCGCCCCACCTCCTTACAGTCACAGCCTATTATTAAACAATTTTTTTTCAGTATCGGTTATTGTATACAAATATCCGTTCTGGGACAACAAAGAGTAATGCCATTTTTTTTCTCGCTTGCTCCGTATTATTATCTACTGGGTCACACCCGGTATATATCACGTAACTATGCACTAATAAGAAGATGATTTTCTTTTTTTTTTTGTTTATTTCACTTTTACATTAATTAATTCTTCATGATGCCTCGTTCAACCATTTGTCGTCTGGTATAATTATCGATCCCTTCCTGGATCTTGTAGTAGTAGTCTCTGTTGCGCACAGTATTCAGGCGGTATTTCTGCTGCTGCTCGTATCGTGAAATAACCGTTTGCGACACCTCAAACGCATCGGCCTGTAGAAGCAACTCTGAAACATGCGGAAGCGTAGTGTCAAAAACCTGTATTTTCGCTTTGATGTTTTGCCATTGTCCCAATTCGTCCTTGCTCAACTCTGCCCCCAACGCCGGTATTTGTTCTCTGGTCTTACGGTAATGGTGTGTCATCGCCTCCAACGCCTGCAACTTCTTCCCCACCAACCGCTTCATGATCTTGTAACTCTCACTTTCGCCCGTTCTTTCGCCGTAGCACACCTTTTCCAGGGATAATCGCAACTCTTGGTGAGCCTCGTACATCATTCCTCGTACAAGAAAGTGACAGCTCCGAAAATACTGCGGCGCAACGTCAACCAACTGATCTATCACGTCACGGTACACCCGAGTGATGTTGGATGCCCAATCGAGCCCAGAAAACTTTTGACCAAGCTTTTTCACCATGGCAAAGTAGAAAAACATCATAATGCTCACCTTACGCTCAGGCTCCAAGAACTGATTCTTACGTATCGACTCCAAAACCAGTTTCAATGTATACTCGTCAATCGCAAACTCTCTTTCGCCAACAAATGTCCACAATTTCTCGACATCTTCTGGCTCGTTGACAAAAAGGCCCCGATGATATATCACTTTGTTTAAGAGCTTTGAATCGTTGTACCAGAGGGGAAAGTTCATATCTTTGGTGATAAAATAGACCAAGTCGGTAGTATCTTTGGTTGTGCTAGCAAAATCGTCAACGATCTTGATCATCAAGTTCTTTGGTATCATTAAGTTGGTCTCCTGAATCTTGTTCAAGAAGTTTTCTTTGAGAAATATATTGGATATCGAATCATAGATCCTGGTATATGTTGAAAGATTGATCTCAATGTTCATTGACTTGCATAAGCGCAAGTACTTAAGTATAATCTGATAGGTATTGGTGTTTGATCGTATCCGTGAATGGGTCTGGCAGAGTTTCAACAAGTTGTTTATCGTATCTATGTTGGGACGATGGCCATCCTTGTTCATTACCAACAATAACTCTCGAGCAAACGAGCTCTGGTGCTTATCGTATCCAAAAAACTTGATGAGGTAATTATATGTGTGCACTGATCTATACGGTTTGAACTCGTCGTTGGTCAATTTGTGTGTGTACAATAAGATATCGGGCACGATTCCTCGTCCTAATGAAGACGAATTTTTGTAGTGGAACTTCAGATGCGTCAAGGTATATATGTACTGTTGAAAACTCTCCTTGGTGAGGACTTTGGGTATTGGTGGGACTTCGCCAAACACATTGGTCTGGGCATGAGGTTGTTCTTTCCGGCTATGCTCGGCCAACAGATGGCTGTTGGCGTTTTTCAAATGGTCAGGCGTGATCTCAAGAAGAAACTTCATCATCTTTTCAAAACGCATCCGATCATTCAAAAAGAATACGTCAACTGATGGAACTGCTGTGGTCTTTCTCTTCCAATTTGCCCGAGCTGCGTTGGTATCGTATTGCGGAAGTTCGTCGTTAAAGACTTTGAGATTCGGTATTCCCAATGGATCCAAAAAATCTCGATATACCTTGGTCTGGAAATCTTTGAAATGTGGCTCGTATTTCGATAAGTCATGTTGGGGGATATTGATATCGGGTTTGTGAACAAGTTTCTCAACTGCAACACTGGCCTTTACTTCGCTGCCCGCAAGTTGCTGTCGAGTCTTACTGGTAAACGAGTCAAACTGGCGTGCCAGACGACCTATCCTCGCTATAGTTTCTCGTATGGAAAGCATCGACGAAGCTGGATACTTTGCAACTCGCCCTTGTAGTTTCTTTGTAGATTTGGATTTGTTCCTGTATATTTTTTCTAGGCACCAACTCGGGGGAATTTTTTTTCATCCATCTCAACTTATCATCACGCATCTTGACCAAGGTATCTCTGCTAAGCATCATGTCATCGCCACAAAGAGAAGGTTTCAGTATCCCTGCATCGATCTCACACGCTGCGCTTGGTCAGATTACAAACAAATCGCTTGGTGTTAGATACAACTGTGCCCAGTGTGCCGCTTCGTTCACCTTGAGCAAGAACGACGCCATCAGATGCAAAGAATGTGGTCACAGAGTCATCTACAAGGCCAGAACTAGAAGAATGGTTCAGTTTGAAGCTCGTTAATCCTGGCGTAGCTTCCTAGATTCATGCTTGCTGCAAAGACTTTGGTTTGTATAATGTATTATAGTTCAATAGAAGACCTTCTATGATCCCTGTGTAGGTATTCAGGCGTGCCAGAACCATCTCGGACAATCACGGGTCCACGGAGTGTTACGTAAAGACCTTTTTATCATATCGTACGACATTCAAACTTTCGGGACGTTTTGATCTCGGTGGGGATTATTGTCAAATTGGTCATGCGTACCATTTTATCGCCAGTTATTGAGGTACACATTATCTAGGTTGCTCGGACTTCCTACGGACTAAAGTAATGGTGTTTACCTTGGGTCCCCTTTGGCTTTTAAAAGCCATCTCCTTCAAATAATATCATACCGCTCGACTTATTTATTCTAGAATAACTTAACCCCCATCTATTTTGATACCCGCCCTGATTATATGGAGTTAGAGGTTGTATGAGCCCCTATACAATAATTTAAAATAGAGTCCGTAAAAATATTCCACGAGTCTTCGAGAGAATTCTATACATAGAAGCACCCCATAAACCATTTTATGTGTAGGAGTGTGTAGGGTGATCCTGTGACCCGATACACGGAAGTGATTGACCGGATACAACCCACTGAAATCAATGTAACCACTATATAAAGCCAATAAAGGTTCTTGGGAATTGTACCCCAGATCTTATTCATAACAATAAATATACCAATAAAAAATGCCTATCAGAGCCATTGTTGCCTCTTCTGTCCAAGGTGGATACGCCGAAATTGCTCCTGTTGAACTTCCAGAAATTACTCCTTACCAATTGCTCATTAAGACAGTGGCTTGTTCGGTCAATGCGGTTGACTTGAAGCGTCTTGAATCTGGATTGGCCAAGCACGGTAGCCCAGTAGGTTCAGATATTTCAGGGGTTGTCATGGAAGTCGGCGCTGAAGTCCGCGATAGGTTCCAAAGAGGTGATGCTGTTTCCTCTTTCCTACACGGCAACGTTACTACTGGTGTTGGTGGATGGGGTGAATTGGCAATTCTTGATGCCGAAACTACCATCAAGTACGACAAACGTTCCTTCAACGAAAAAGAGATTTTGGCAGTTGGTGAACATGTTCCTCAGCCAATTGAGTCCTTTGAGGCTGCTGCTTCCATTAATATGGCCTTGGCTACTGTTGTCTTATCCTTCACTGAATACTTGAAACTCCAGCAAAATCATACAGCTAACGCTGACAAATACATTTTGATCTGGGGTGGATCCACTACCACCGGAGTCTTGGCCATCCAAATTGCAAAACTTGTCTATGGATTAAAGGTGGTTACAACCACTTCTCCTGAAAACTTTGCCTTGTTGGAAGCTTACGGTGCAGATGCTGTTTTTGACTTCAAGGACCCACAAGTTGTTGAAAAGATCAAAAATCAATCTAACGGGAAATTGTTCTACGCTTTGGACACTGTCTCCACTATCGAAACTTTGCAACAGACCTATGATTCAACCGAAGGTACTGAAAATGTTAGACTTGATAACTTGTTCCACTTAGTTCAAGTAACTGAGGATCAAATCAAGAAAAAGCCCGGTAGAAATGTTTCCTTTGGCCAAACTGTTCCTTATGTAGTTGGAGGCAGAGATGCTGAAATAGGCTCTGCTAAGTTTGAAAGTACCCAGCTGATTACCGACAATTATGACCATTTCATGTCAAAAATTCTTCCACAGTACATTGGACAGCTCAAAACCGCAAGAATTCGTACCTTAAAGCCAGGTTTGGAATCTTTCAAGGATGGTTTCCATTTATTGAGACATAGACTTATCCATGGTAAGGCTATTATTTTCAGAGTTCAGTGAACTATTTTATTTATTTCTAGAAATACTTAAAAATTTTACGTTTTAACTTTAATATTGAATTCTGACTTGTTTGATGCCTGCCACACATAAGGGTTTTTAAATGCCAGTGTCACTTAACTGTAATCCATAAATATTAGGGGAAATGGTGGTGGATAAGGCTATAAATTTTGCAACAATAAAAAGATGCAAAAAACTGAGTCTTGGATGTATATAATTAAATTTCTTGAATTTGATTTATATATGGATTCGTAAACCTATCACCAATAAAGGTCCCTTGGCCCAGTTGGTTAAGGCGTGGTGCTAATAACGCCAAGATCAGCAGTTCGATCCTGCTAGGGACCATTTATTACCTTGGGGCGTGTGGCGTAGTTGGTAGCGCGTTCGCTTAGCATGCGAAAGGTCTCCGGTTCGACTCCGGACTCGTCCATTTTTTGTATACTTTAATTAAATATATTTAATTAATGAAATCAACTAAAGGTACTATAGATGGCCTGCCATGTGCACATTGAAAAGGCAAGTTGCATAGTCGCAAGTTTTGTATCATTTGTTCCATCTCATTAAATGATAACTCATCTCCAAACTTTATGGCGTTCCGACATGCTTTGGACTTGAACTTTTCCACAATTACTCTTGGAAGATTTCGTAAAGTAGTAAACCATGATGACTCGTTAACAACAATTTCAGCTTGAATAAAACCAGTTTTCAAATCTGAAAAGTGTTGCATTAAACAAGATTTTAAAACAATCGGGTCTTCAAGTTCAATCAAGATAAATGGTAAGTGAGTGACAACAACTCGTTGCTCCTTAACTGTATACCTCACACCAAATTGGGAAACATTTTCCTGATAATCCATAAAGCAATGCATTTCGATATCTGAAACCACAAGTGAAATTGGATCAACCAATTTAAGCTGCAAATTAATATTTGGATGTGCAATATTAAGTACAAAATCTTTAAGTAAAACTTCGTACCGTATCCTCTCATCACACGCATGCTGGTCTAAAATCACAAGAGTTGACTTTAGCTTGATCAAAATAAACTTTTGGTCTATTTGTCGAATGATTCGATAATTGTCTAGTGAGAGCTCCTCCTTTGAAAGCGAGAGGAAACTAGTTCTTTCTGGATCTTGAAAAGCAGATGTGCCACAGAATTCGGAATGAATAGCTATGCTCTCATTGATTCTTCGTTTCTTTGGTGATTTGAAAGTGAAACTTGGAATATCTGAGTTTGGTGATATTGACTTTTGGAACAATGGTTGCAAAAAGTTATAAATCTTGGGATGGCAGAATGATTGGGGAAATTCGACCGATTGTTGCAGAAGGATATTAATGATGAATACGGGGTATTTTTTGAAAGTTTTACCTGGAGATAAACTTTTCAAAGGATAGTTTCGTGTTTCGACCCAGGGTCTACTATTGGCAAGTTTTGAAATATCATTGCGTTCGGTGACGGGTTTGCCGTTGATGAATAGAAACTGGTACCCTCTAGACGTATTTGGTGTAGTTCCAACAAAGCCTGTAATGGTCATCGAATTCTCCGTCATTTCTATTGGTTTAAAAGAGGGCAAGATTGTCTTCCCAAACACCGACCGCATAATGAGGGCATATTTTTCTGGGTTAGGCACATGCACCGGGATTGAATTCTTTGGGATGTCGATAATTTTTGTTAAACAATTGCTGGAATGGTCAATTTTAAACAATTTTACTCGAAGAGTAGGTTTTGCAACGAATATTTGTAGCACCAATTCTCTCAATTCATCCTCGATTTTACTGGAAGACGAATTCATCAAGGCTCGTCTTCTCACAGGGAAAGAGACAAAAAGGTTAGTGAGCAAGATTACGGTTCCACTAATCTTGAATGGATCAAGGTGAAAGAAGTTATGCGTGGGTTGGTTATCAGGCGCAAATAAACTAACACCTTTATGGTCAGAGATGAAAGTATTCCCATCCATTGTTTTTGAAACAATGCTGAGTTTGGAAGAAGACTTGAGAGCATTCAATGCCACTCCACGATAACCGTAGGTTCTTATGATTGGGAGCTGATCCACAGTGGTAAATTTTGAAGTATAATGAGGTATACCCACCAATTCTAGGTCTTCGGGCAAGATTCCAGAACCGTTGTCCTTTACAAATATACTAAAGGATTGGTAATCAAGACGGATTTCAATCTCTGTAGCATTTGCGTCAACGGAATTGTAAACCAATTCTCTTACTGCATCACTGAACAGGGAAATGGACACCTGAGATCGTAGCAATGCTATGCAAGATGCATCAAGTTTGTTTATCGCCATAAAAGACAATGGTGATCTTTGTTAAAAAAAGTCGCATCGCATTGAAAAATACTAGATTATCAGCGCAGATGGCCAAGAAGGATAAGAAGTCCAAGGAGGCCAAGAAGGCCCGTGCAGCTGAGAAGCAGAAGAAGAATGAAAGCAAAGCCGAGGCCAAGACCAAGAAACTTGCAAAGAAACAAGGAGACGAAGAAGAGGAAGAGGAGGACATAGATCAGATTTTGGAACAGTTTGCCCGTGAACAAGAACAATTCCAGGCTGTTAACATTACGGTGACCAATAGACCTACAAAGAGATTGAATCCAAGTATGGTTGCCAATCCTATCCACGGAAAAAGAGAATTAGTTCTTTTTGGGGGTGAAGCTACTCAAGGAAATGTGTCCCATTTCTATAACGACTTGTTTGTGTATACCATCGATAACAATACGTGGAGAAAGATCTCTTCCAAGAATTCTCCGTTGCCAAGATCATCTCATGCCATGTGTGCCCACCCTTCAGGAGTTATCTTGATGTTTGGTGGTGAATTTTCTTCTCCAAAACAGTCGACATTCTACCACTACGGTGATACTTGGATCTTGGATGCTGATACAAAGGAATGGACCAAGATTGACCAGAAAAGGGGACCGTCGGCCAGATCAGGGCACAGACTTGCTGTGTGGAAGAACTATATTATCTTGAGTGGAGGGTTCCGTGATTTGGGCTCGACCTCGACTTACTTGAACGATATTTGGTTGTTTGATATTTCGACCTACAAGTGGGAACAAGTAGAGTTCCCTCCAAATCATCCAATCCCAGACGCCAGATCAGGTCACTCCCTTCTTCCTTGTGCTGAAGGGGCTGTGATTTTCGGTGGATACTGTAAAGTCAAGGCCAAGAAGGGTTTACAGAAGGGGAAAGTCTTGAGTGATTGTTGGTTTTTGAAAATGAAAGCTGATCCCAAGGCTATTAGGTTTGAAAGAAGACGTAAGCAGGGATTTAATCCATCACCAAGGGTCGGTTGCTCGTTGGTTTACCACAAGAACAGAGGGATATTATTCGGAGGGGTCTACGATTACGAGGAAAGTGAAGAACAGATTGAGTCCGAGTTTTACAATAACTTGTACTCGTACCAGATCGATACAAATAGATGGTATAATCTTTCCTTGAAACCACAGAGAAAGAAACACCAACAAACCAAGGAAACGAAGACGAGAGATGAAGACTTGGAAGATATCTTGAACTCCATTTTGGCCAAGGCCAAATTAAACGACGACGACGATGATAATGAAGGTGAGTTGTCACAGATTGAGAGATTGAGACAACTTGAAGAGCATGAAGAGGATGAGAACAATACAGTCGAATTTCCGGTAATGAACCAGTTACCACACCCACGTTTCAATGCCACCACTTGTGTCGTTGACGATACGTTGTATATTTTTGGTGGAGTTTTTGAAAAAGGTGATCAAGAATACAATTTGGACTCATTATATGCGATTGATTTGGGTAAGTTAGATGGTGTCAAGGTGTTATGGGAAGATTTGAGTGAACTTGAAAAGGAAGTCGAGAACTCAGATGACGAGTTCTACGAAGATGATGACGATGACGAAGAAGACGAAGACGAAGAAACTGACCATAAACTTGAGGTGGAAGAAGAAGAACCTGAAGAAGAAGAGCCTGAGGAAGAAGATGAAGACGAGATTCCTGATCCAAGACCGTGGTTGCCACACCCCAAGCCATTTGAATCGTTGCGTGCCTTTTATGTTCGTACTGGTGCCAATTTCTTGGAATGGTCTATTTCGAGCAACCGGGAGGCTAGAGGTAAGTATTTGAAGAAGGCTGCGTTTGATTTATGTGAGGATAGATTCTGGGAAAGAAGAGAGCAAGTCAGTATTGCTGAAGATAATTTGGAGGAGATGGGAGGTGTTGGTGAGGTGATTGAAAAAGATCAATCGAAGAATACCAAGAGAAGATAGTAGAGGTTTATATATTGTAATAGATTATCTAGTGTACAGATGGGAAGTGAATTATGCAAAGTGTATTCCGACTTGGTGGAAGGCGTACAACAATTTCAAAAAGTCGGTTTGGTCCAACTTCGAAGCTCTCTTGTCGGCAAACCCAGTCTGAGTTAACACCTCGTCAATCTTGGCTTTGATAACATCCGTCATTGATGCTCTTTCGTCAACCATCATGGCATCGTCGCCGCTGTTGCTGGTGGCCAAGAAAGTCTTGTAGTTCTTTTCCAAGATCTCCAACACGTTATTGGACTTGAAGCCAGCTGCGATGGTCTTGTTCTTTCTCACAAACACAATACGCAAAAGCCCATCCCATTCATTGAAATCAATGTTTGGTCTTGGATTCTTCACTTCTATTCTCACCACGGATGATTCGACTTGCGGTGGGGGACGGAAATTATTCTTACCTACCTTCATGATGTGGGTCACATTGGCCCACATTTGCACATTGGCGGAGAGCCGACAGTACAAGGAATCCCCAGGACGAGCCAATAACCGCAAAGCAAATTCTCTCTGGAACATCAAGATGGATACTCTTGGCGGTCTGGGCTGGTTCAATAACTTAAACACCAATGGAGATGAGATCTGGTATGGAGTGTTGGAAATACATACGTCAAAGTAAGGCAACTCCGTTTTCATAAAGTCTCCAAGCAAGATCTCCAACTTCTTTTCCTGTGGAGTGCCATGAACTCTCTTAGTCAATTCAGCGGCCATTCTAGGATCCATTTCCACAGCAACAACCTTTCTGGCCTGTTCAAGAATACGCACCGTCAAGTTACCGGTACCGGGACCGACTTCCAATACAATTTCCAGCGGCTTGATGCCTGCCTTATCCACGATACCTTGGGCAACCAATGGGTTCTTCAAAATATGCTGACCCAAGTTGGTATTGAACTTGAACACCGAGTTCATATGCTTTTCAGCAGAAACAGTGCTTGCTCCTGGAGCAGCATCGGTCGTGAACTTCTTTTTGGGAGCTTTAGCCATTGGTATAATGAAGAGAAATGCTCATCGCATCGAATTTTTTTTCTTGATTTGGTACGCGAGAGTGAAAGTCAGAACAATTGGAAATTGTATTACAAAACAGACAAATCTTGTCTGCATACATATCAAACACCTGTTACTAATGGTGAGTATCTATTCAGCTTCAGTGATATAATATAAAAGGTAAATATATCATACTTTCAATGTCACTATTTAATAACTTTAATCATCAAAGCAGAAGCCTTTATGGCCAAGTTGGTAAGGCACCTCACTAGTAATGAGGAGATCGTCAGTTCGAATCTGGCTGAAGGCAATTTTTTTTGTTTTTTCTTGAAGACTGTTTTTTTTTTTGATAGTAGCTGCTAACAACAGTTAAACTGATGTCTATATTTGTGTACAAAACGTAACTTCTGCTCTTCGTATCATGGAAGGACAAATTACCAGTGAGCGTATTTTACAGGATGCATTTCTCAATAAGGAGAAACCGTTGGAGAAGATCACACAAACGATTGAAGACCTCGATGAGTTGAGGCTGTTCCAGCTCACGAAACGCAGAGAATACGAGCAACAGCTCAACAAGAATAGACTCAACTTTGGGCAATGGCTTCGTTATGCAAAATGGGAAGCAGAACACAATCATGACTTTGCGAGAGCAAGATCGATATATGAACGGGCACTCGATGTCAACGTTCAACATATACCCTTTTGGGTACAATATATTCAGTTTGAGCTTGCCCATAAGAATATTAACCATGCACGGAACTTGTTTGATCGTGCTACCACCACACTACCTCGTGTCAACAAACTTTGGTTCTTGTACGTTCAAACCGAAGAAACACTCAAAAACTATGTCATGGTACGAACGATATTTGAACGATGGCTTAGTTGGCATCCCGACAGCACCGCATGGGATGCTTATATAAACTTTGAAAAACGGTATGGTGAATACGAGAATATCAGAGCGATATTCGAGCGGTTTTGCCAGGTTGATCCGTCGGGCGAGACTTGGATAAAGTGGATCGAGATAGAATTGCAGGGTAAAAACGTACCCCAGATAAGATTCACGTTTGAGTTAGCTGTTGATACCATTTTATCGACAAAATCCCTAAAGAACGACGTTAATTTGCCGCGTATTGTTGCGAGATGGGCTGACTGGGAAGTATTGCAGCAGGAATACGAAAGGGCCCGTGCGATTTACCGCCTTTTACTCGATGACAATAGTAAAATAAATCTTTCGGATGAACAACGAACCAAATTACATGGGGCATCTACTGAATTTGAAAAGAATTATGGGACAAAGGATACGATTGAGCTGAGTATTATACAAAAGAGAAAGGCACAGTACCAACTGGAATTGCAGAATATGCCAAGTGATTTTGATACGTGGTGGGCATATATCACGTTGCTATACAACACTAAGCTGGACGACGTGCGAAGTGCGTTTGAGCAGGCCATACTGCACCAACCTCTCGAGACAATCAAATCACTCAAGTGGAGAAGGTACATATTTCTCTGGATAAGGTATGCTCTCTGGCTTGAATACGATATGAAACAAGCAGACGAGGCTAGGGCTGTTTGGAACCGGTGTATTGAAGCTATACCGCACAAACAGTTGACTTTTGGTAAAATCTGGGTGATGTTTGCCGAGTTTGAGCTTCGGCAGAGCCATGATTTGGCACTGGTAAGACGTTTATTGGGTCGAGCCATCGGTCAGACCGGCCACAATGGTCCCAAGGGCAAGGTTTTCCGGTACTACATTGGGTTGGAGCGGCAGATGGGCGAATGGGAACGAGTTCGCAAACTATATGAGAAATGGTTGGAGCTCTCGTTTGTTGCAGCCCATGATTTGAAGTCAGTCTCGGTGTTGTTGGAGTACATTGATTTTGAGAAGCTGTTGGAAGAATCCGAGCGATGTGTGGCGATGTACCAGATGGGACTCAGACTTATTCAGAACCACGAGGTTTCACATAAGCTTGTTCCCGTAGAAAACGTCTGGATCTCGTATGTCAACTATTTGAAGGATGAGATGTTGTATGAGGATGCACGTACCGTGTATCGCCAGTTGCTTGACAAGGTCGACAGTGCCAAGGTCTGGATTTCGTTTGCATTATTTGAGTCTTCCATCCCTACTGCGGAACAAGTCCAGATATTTACTGAGAGTGACGACCAGGACTTTGAGTTTAGCTTGAACGACGACCATCGGAAAGCAACACGTACGATATTTTCCGAGGCTGTGGCGCACTACAAGCAATGCAACCGTAGTGATGACCGGTTGATTGTATTAGAAGCATGGAAGAGCTACGAACAGACGCATGGTACCACCGATTCGGTTGCTACCGTGGACAAAAAGATGCCTACAATTGTCAAGAAGAGACAGAAGGTCGATGGAATCGAGCAGGAGTACTTAGACTACGTATACCCCGATGACCACGTCGAAGCTACTGCGGCGCCGCCTGCCCTCAGTGCCTTTTTGGCCAAGGCCAAACAATGGGCGCAAAAAAACGAGTGATGTATGTGTATTTCTTTTATAAAGCACCTCCCCGTAAGGTCAAAACCAAATGTAACGAAGAACCAGCAACAATTCCACTTTCGTCGACCGTCTTGGTGTCGTCCAACTGCGACCCATTGAAAATCAACCGCTGCTGCGAGGGAGGAATTCCTTCCTTTTCCTCCATCATCTCCTTGATACGAATGATTGAATCCAGGCGGTCGATCTCCACCACGATATCTCTTCCTGTCAATGTCTTAACTTTCACTTGCATTGTTAATGTAGCGAGAACAAATATAAAAAAAAAAATTACCAAATACTTTTCGCGATTCTAGCGATGCTAGCGACACCCATCGTGGCTGGCTTGGACGAAAACGTATATGAACCGTCCGAGGACTCGTTTCTTCTTTTGGACTGTTTTGAGGACCAGTTGCTGTTTTTGCAGAACCGATTTACGGGCTCTGTGCCGGTAGTTACAGAGATAGGCACCGGGTCTGGCATCGTTTCTAGTTTTATCCAGCAACACGTATTACCGCGTGCCGTCTACCTTACCACCGATATCAACCCCCATGCATGTGCTGCTGTTGTCAAGACGTTTGGGGACAATCGTGGCAAAAATAGCGTCGAGTCAATGCAGATGGACTTGACGTCGGCGATCGTGCCAGGAACCGTCGACGTTCTTGTGTTCAATCCGCCATACGTGCCTGCCACCGAAGTGCCACAGGTCCCACTAACCAGAGACGATCCTACGTGGCTCGATCTTGCGCTTTTGGGTGGCGAGGACGGCATGGAAACCACATGGAAGGTGCTACATGACTTGGATTCCACATTAAGTGCGTTCGGCGCCGCTTACATACTCTTTTGTGCCCGCAACAAGCCACAACAAGTGATTACGGAAATGACACGCCGGGGGTGGGACCTGCAGACCGTGATCCATCGTAAGGCAGGCTGGGAAGTCTTGTCGGTGGTGAGGTTTACTAGAAATAATGATTATATAATGAAGTAATGATGTATCAAATATTTCGTATTTTTATTTGAAAAACTCATCGCACCTATGTCATATCAAGAAGACCGTCGTGGCCGGCCAGGACATGAACTTGCGACCAAATGGGGCAATAGTTCCGCCTCGCGCTACAAGAGCTTTGGATCCAATAAGCTCGATACGATTATAACGGGCCATTTGACCCAGGAACAGCTCGAGTCCTACCAACAATATTTCCGTGTCGAAGAGATCTCTCACCTTTTACGAACGTCCCAGCTCCAACGCAAACCACTTCTTAGCTTACTTCCTTCAGGAAATCTTGACTCCAACCCTAACTACCGCCGTGACCCATCCCCACCGCCAAAATACGACAATTACGGGAACAGAACCAATACGCGTGAAGTTCGGATCCAAGCTGAACTTGAAAAAGAGCGTGTATTTCTTGTTGACGAAGCCGTGAACCATATCATCGGCTACTTTCCACCAAGCGACTACCACAAACCTACAAAGACGTCGGAAAAGCTATATATTCCCGTCAAAGATTACCCCGATATCAATTTCGTGGGGCTCTTACTTGGTCCGCGTGGGAACACCTTGCGCCAGTTACAGGAAGAGAGTGGAGCCAAATTGGCTATTCGTGGTAAGGGTTCCGTCAAGGACGGAAAGTCGACCGCTGGTGGCGACGATGAGCAGCCAGGCTCGGCATCGTTCTTAAACCCGACCCTCAACTCGAATGCCGACGATTTACACGTTTTGATCACAGCAGATACGCAAGGAGCGATCGAGAAGGCTATTAAGTTGACCAATGAAGTGATCGAGAAAGCTATTTCATCGCCAGTGGGACAGAATGACTTGAAGCGAGGCCAATTGCGCGAGTTGGCTATTCTTAATGGGACATTACGTGAAACAAGACCGTATGATCCTGAGGCCCATAAACGTAATGCTAGGCATGGACCCGATATCTCGCTGATTGTGTGTAATATCTGCGGGAAAGTTGGCCATTTCGCTCGAGACTGCTTACAGAGAGGACGTGGGGATCTGTACGAGCCACCACGCAATGATGTGCCGCCATGGAAGAAGCCACGGACAGAACCATTGCCCCCTTGGAGCCAGGCACCAGCACCGGTTCTTCCAGCAGCAAACACACTTTCAAAACCTCCAACTACACTTCCAGCAGCACCACCACCAACGATAGCACCACCAACGATAGCACCGCCAACAATAGCACCACCAACGATAGCACCACCTCCAATGGTAAAAATTCCTCCACCACCGCCAAAAATGCCACCTCCAGGACCACCAATGGTAGCAACACCACCACCACCGCCACCAGGACCTCCAGGACCACCAGGACCTCCACCTCCACCTGGTCCAAGACCACCACCACCACCTACACAATCACTCAAATAGACATGTATTTACTAACCTATAGCCACCGGCTGGCCTTCTTTAAGCCGTTGGATGGCTTCTGGGCTCAACTTGCCTTTTGCTCCGCAAATAGAGCACTTTAACTTCTTGGAGAAGTAGAATGGAATCACTGGAATAAAGAAAAGTGTCACCCAGTTACTGGTCCGTACAGGATGGGCCGATTGGTTGTGACAGTTGCCGCAATAACATGCAACCTGGCCAACATCGGACAATGGCCGGTTTATATCTTTGACTGGGGTCAGTAAATAGCTCACATGTCATGTAATATACATACCTCCGACGAGGAAGAAGATAAAGTCAATCATTGCTGTGTAAATTCGTCACTGTTTCAACCTTATACTAACATCACGTGGAAAAGCAGCACATATCGGACTTGGCAATATATCCAGAAAAGATTAATCCGTACGTCGCTTATTTGAGATTCGAGTTAAGCTTGTATGGCGCAGTGGTAGCGCAGCAGATTGCAAATCTGTTGGTCCTTAGTTCAATCCTGAGTGCAAGCTTAATTTTTTTTTGGATGCCAATTTTTCTTAATAAATATACCATTCTTAATGGAGACATCGGACGGCTTCATACCGATCCTAGCCATATTCTATGCTGTTTTTCATCCTACAGAAGGCACTAAGATTGTGCACCAAGTACCTTCAGGCTCAATAGCAACGGTAGCCCCCGGCCGTGGCGAGCCTGAGGATACCCAGTCGCTCTTTAACTTTGATACAGTAAAGAACTACATTATCCCCAAACCCCAGCTCTGCAACAAACTTCTTTCGTTCAAGATCGATAAGTTTAAAGTTGTGGGGTACCCTGTCAATATCGAAAACTCGAATTACTCGCGGAACTCGTTCAATTTCAATTTCTGTTTCGTGTTCCCGTACGATTTGGGGGAGGTGACGCCCTACGAGTTGGCCATTAAACGTATGGGTAAGATGTTCCAGGCCCTAGAAGAGCAGAGCTTTCTCTTGAGTAAATTGGATAAGGATAATTCGTTCTACAGTGACGACTACTTCAATTCCCGCAAAGCCTTACCCCGTAAGCCTAGTTTCAGCACCAAGTACAAGTCCGAAGACACCCACAACAACCTAAACACTCCTGGACATACGAGAACCAAAAAGATCACTCTTTCGTCGATCGAGTCGCTAATACACCAGATATACCAGGATTTGAACAACTATTCTGAATGCTGCATCCCTATCGACAGTGCCAACTCAGTCGATATCAAGCTTTTCCCCATTTTGCCTCCTCCTATCAACATTAAGGCTTACCAGGTTCCAATTTCTACCGTCAGGCTCAACTCATTAGTCGACGTTAACTGGGATCCGACCATGATCAAGATCTTGCCGTTTATAAACGGAATAAACTCAATCAAACGCATAAGTCAGTTGGCCAACGCCAACTACTTGTTGACCAAGCAGTGTATTCAGCACTTGATGCATTACAAATGTATTGAGATGAGCGATATCTTTCAGTTCAGCAACATCTACGCCCCAACAAATCTTATCGGGAACTTTCTCAAGTCTGGCGGACACATGGCCGAAGAATGTCAGGCGTACGTTGTGACCAGTGACCGTACATTTGAGTCACTGGTGACCACACCAACATCGTACCATACACCAGCACCAAACTCGCCGTTTTCGCCCCATTCTCCCGTTGGACACAAGATTGTCAATCCGATGCTGCTGTACGTGGCCAAGGGCATTGGGGGTTCAATTTCACCGTTGAGCAAGCAGCTGTCATACTTGGTCAAACGGGCCAACTCGGCTACGCCTGCCGCTGGCCACAATGCGGTGGTGGCCCCTTCGAAAACGACGCTTTTCTACTTATACCGTTCGTTGAATCAGGGCCAGAGTGTTAAAGAGTGGTACGTCCAGCACCGCAAGCTCTTGCACAACATCGATATCCGTCGATTCATTAACTTTGGCATTCTACGTGGCATCATTTATCGAGTGCATTCGTATCCGATTCTCAATTCGATAGTGAGGGCGGTCGAAAGTGATGATATGGCCGAGTACCATAACCTCGCGGAATCGGTGCGCAACAAAAAGAGCAACAAGCACGTACGGATCGAAGACGAGAAGCTTTTAAGAACACGCGTCAACGAACGCACGCTCAAGACGATGGGACGAAAAGTCAGTTTCGATTATCACGACAAGCCTGACATTGGTCGCAAATTGGTACGCGAACTGGACGATTCTTCGATCGAGAGCGAGCTGACAGAAGAAGAAGATGATGATGAAGAAGATGAAGAAGAAGATGATGAAGAAGAGGAGGAAGAAGAGGAGGAAGATAGTGAACAGATACAGAATGAACGAGATATGGCTAACTTAATCAAGTTGCTTAAGGGGTACCAGAACTTCGACTCAATCAATACTGAGCTCCTGAAATCTCGTGCTGATATCGAGGCCTTGATTGATCGATTGGGTGGCTATAGTGTGGTAAACGCGTGATGTCCGGGTAAACATGACCGCGCGCGCCTTCCAAACATTTCTTTATTTTTTTTTTTGTTTGGCGGTGCGAGTGTCACATTATTTGTTTTGGTTTGGTAATATAAACAATTATAAACAACACTACTTTCTTTTGTAAAATGTCAGGAAAGGGAAAAGTACATGGAGGAAAAGGAAAATCCTCGGAGGTAGCCAAGTCGTCCACTTCACACTCAGCCAGAGCTGGGTTACAGTTTCCTGTTGGGAGAATTAAGAGATATTTGAAGAGGACCGCACAGAATAAGATTAGGGTCGGGTCCAAGTCGGCCATTTACTTGACTGCAGTGTTGGAGTACTTGACAGCCGAAGTGTTGGAATTGGCAGGAAATGCAGCTAAAGACTTGAAGGTCAAGAGAATTACTCCCAGACACTTGCAGTTGGCCATCAGAGGTGATGAAGAATTGGATAACTTGATCAAGGCAACGATTGCGTACGGTGGTGTATTGCCACATATCAACAAGGCCTTGCTTTTAAAGGTGGAAAAAAAGGGTAACATCAACAAAAATTGATGTCGGTGGACCAGTTAGATGTATTCTGTAGATGCTTTCCATATGTACTATAATTTGTTGTGTTTTTACTAATAAATGAATCAAATGTGTATGACTATTTACAGGGTGGATGGAGCAGGAGAAGCAGCAGCAACAGGAGGTGCCACGGCCAAGTCCTCAATCCTTAGGTACTTTGGTTTCATACCGTCAGGCAATTTATAATCGTCAATCCTGACGTCAAGTTGTTTGAACTTGTTCTTGAGGTACTCGATCTCGTTTTGCAAGATAGAAATGTCGTCAGCCAAAGCGTCCCGCTCGTCGCTGGCTTTCTTTCTGCTCCGGTAACTTTCATAAAATATAAGCGAGCCTGCCACGCTAAAGATAAACAACTCAGATAGAAAATTGGCCCCGTTCTCCACCGCCTTGGTATCGTTGAGCGGCCGGATCTTGATCTTCTTTTCGCCAAGCAATGACATCCGCATCCGCAAGTCCGTGTGATGTACGGCCTGTGCTATTGAGATACACACTCGTTTGAAGGTCTCATGTTCCTTGGCCTGTTGTTTAAGCGTAGTGGCCACTGGTTTTGCCACTGTTCTAACAAGGAGCGACGTGAGTTTCAACGCTATGCCGCTCATTGCAACAAACAACGATTGCCTTCCAAAATTTCGCACGCACTTTTTATACATAGTCTATTTTCTAAATTATTTGCTACTTCAAGGCGAGCTTGTCGGAATCGCCACGGTAGTCGTCCTCGTCGATCGTAACTTGTCCAACCAGTTCCTTGATGCGAAACTGAACCAATTTCGCTAAGTGGAACACCGTCAGCAAGATCGGAGCATCAACGCCGTTTTGCTCGGCAACCTTGAGCGGGTTCCCCAAAATAATCTCCAATTCCATCAACTGTTTCTTACGTGCATCGACACACATCGACGGCGTGTAGAAAAGCCCATCTCCGATATGGATGAACCGTTCAACCATTGATTCGGTGAGCTCGACCCCGTCGCTTTTGGCGATGGCGATCAATTCGCGCATGGCTGGCCGGAAAAGCGTATCGTTCGCTCCGTTGATTTGGCACCGCGTCACGTCCATATCAACCAATGCCGTGATGGGATTCATCACCGAGTTGTATAACAACTTCTCCCAGCGAGTCCGCTTAACATCGTTGTCGATCGACGCATGGTTCAACTCGTTGTCGTTTTGGTAGATATACACAAACTCTTCCAATGCGCGCTGCGAATCGGCCCGCCGCTGGCCCTCAGGCTGGAAATCACCCACCACAATACGGTCAGGACCCTTGTTCTGCACCTTGCCGTGATAGTTGGTGGATCCAATATACGAAACAGCACTCAACACAAGGTTATCGGGGAAACTCTGCAACATTGTTGAGTCGATTCCAAGCCCGTTTTGCACTAGAATGATAACCAGCTTCGCAGTGACCGCAGGCTTAATGATACTTTCACACGTCACAGGGCCATCGGGAATATTCTTGGTGGTGACAAGAATATAGTCAAACTCTCCATAATTGGCTGCGGCATCGGCAACGCTTCTGGCAATATGGTGGGGTCTCCAGTTCTCGATTTTGCCGTACGTACACGAGTCGATCGAGTAGCCGTGCTCCATAATCGTATCGTAATCAGAACGTACCACCAACGTCACTTCTGAACGGTCTCTGATAGTGAGCGACAATGCACTGATTGTGCCTACACCGCCAGATCCAACTACCAATACCTTAGGCTTTCCCATTGTTCTATCCAGAATGGACGAAAATAAAGTTTGGGAGAAATTTGATGCGCACTATCTCAGATCTCATATCAGCGCGGCTTAGTAGTGGTTTTTCTGTGTCATATTGTAACCTATTGTTTGTGCTGCTTATAAGTTGTAATCAATTCCGATATAGTGTAACGGCTAGCACGGTTCGCTTTCACCGAGCAGACCCGGGTTCAACTCCCGGTATCGGAGCTTTAGTTTTTTTTATTGTTGGGCTCGCGCACTAAGATGCTTAACCCCGTAGTCTTGGCTTCGTATTTTTACCCCCACATTTCGCACCTCCCAGTATAAAGCCCGACGCTAATCCCCGTTCTTATTCCAAGCACCAATGACTTACGACACATTCCAGTACGAGGAGAAATTGCCTCACTTGCCAGTCCCTCTGTTGGCAACCACCACTAACCAATTGCTTGGTGCACTTAAACCTCTCTTGAGTGTAGAAGAATACAGCGAGCTTGTGGATGAATCGGCCAAGTTTGTCGGTAACGACTTGATCAACTTGATACAGAACCACTTGGTGGCTGCATATGAGAACCCTCTCCACACCTGCTACCTAAACTCAATCAATGACGAGACAAATCCAGGGATTTACGGCGCCTTGCGGGGCAACATCCTTCCTCGCAACCCTTACTTGGTGTTGGAAGAAGACCCCTACGCAAAAACATTGAATCCGCCCAATCAGTCGCAAAGAGCTGCCAATTTGATCAACTCGTCGCTCAAGTTCATTGTTACGCTTAGAAACGGAACCTTGAAACCTGATGTTACGCCCAAGAATGCCAATCCATTGACCATGCGTTGCTACAAGAATTTATTTGGAACAACACGGGTGCCAGACTTGGAAGACGACCATAGCCACCACGTTTCAATAAAGCGATACAACAATATCAATGACTCGAGGCACATTGTTATTATCTGCAACAACCAGTTTTACAAGCTAGAAGTGTTGACCGAGTTCACTGATGACGATTACGAAGAGTCAAGTACCAAGCACAAAATCTGGTTCAATGACAACGAGTTGTCGCTTATCTTGCAGTCAATTATTGATGAAGCAGCCCAGGTGGACGAGATTGCTTCGATCAACAACTCGGTGGGGTCAATAACAACCCAGGCATTTAAACACTGGAAGGCCGCTCGTTTGGAATTGGCAAAGAGCAATGCAGAGACTTTACAAGTGATCGACGATGCGTTGTTTGTTCTTGTTCTTGAAGCAAACAACTCGCCTGTTACCGACCTGGAACAAACAGAAATCATTGCCCACGGCTCATCAAAGTTGTTACCGGGTACCACTATTCAAGTAGGGTCCTGTACTTCCAGATGGTATGACAAGCTTCAGTTGGTTATCACCAAAAATTCAGTGGCAGGGATAGTCTGGGAATCGACGTCGATGGATAGCACAGCTATCTTGAGATTCATCAGTGATATATTCACTGATTCGGTACTAAAATTGGCCAAAAACATCAATGGTTCCGAGTACACTTTGTTTGATGACAACGTTACATTTATCTCTTCAAACGGTAACAACATTAAACCAGAGGCTACCTCACTTGTGTTCAACAAGACCCCGGAGTTACAGAACCATATCCACTTATCTGAAACTAGATTGGCTGATATCATAAACCAACATGAATACAAGGTGCTCAACTTGAAGTTGGATTCCCATCTTATACAGAAGATTGGTTTGTCAGTAGATTCGATCTTACAGATGGCGTTCCAGATCACCAACTATACTTTGTACGGAAAAATGGTGAATACGTTGGAACCAATCACCACTAGAAAATTCAGGGATGCTCGAACCGAACTTATCCCCATTCAAAATGACCAGGTGGCAAACATGGTCAAGTTATTTATTACCAACGCCAGTGAGGGTGAAAAATGGAATGCGTTCCAGGACTGTTGTGTCAACCATACCAGACAGTATTTGGCGGCGATGAATGGGAAGGGATTTGACAGACATTTTATGTCCTTAGTACAGGTTATCAAGCGTCCACAGGCAATTACATACTTGAACGGCTTGAACCGGCACTTGCCACCAATTCCCGACTTATACTCAATGGAATATGTTGATGTTCCCTTGTTATCTAATCCATTGATTGAACGGTTGACCCAGCCTGAGTTATTGATTTCCAATTGTGGCAACCCAGCATTGCGTCTTTTTGGTATTGCCCCAGCTATTGATCAAGGGTTTGGAATTGGATATATTGTCCATACCGATAGAGTAATTGTTACAATTGCTTCAAAGCACAGACAAACTGGACGGTTCTTGGATACTTTTAGGCGTGTTATTGACGATATGAAACATATTTTGAAGCTGAAGTCATCATTTTTGCTTAGTATTAGTGATTCTGAAGCTCGAAAGATAGAGTTACAAAAGCTTCGGATAGATAAAGAGATGCAGAACGTGGACAGTACTCCATCCAAGAGAAACCCCGTCCAAATATCTATTGATCTGGATTCTATTCCATTTGATAATATCAAGATTGAAGATGCTGCATTAAAAATGAAGGCCAGATCAGCCTCAATAAACAGTACGACCAGTGATGATTACGATTTGATGGGGGGCTATGGATACTTTGATTTTGGCGAGGTGGATATTCGGTCGAACGAGCTTTCACGAAACGAATCCTTTATGAACAGCAGTTCCAACTTGACATCACGGCACCATTCATCGTCAAATCTACACAAGAATTCATTACGCAATGATCTTAGGGACAAGCTTAGTCTTTCTGAACGAATCCGGGAACGATTATCGCACAATCTGGAAAGCAATTCAAGAGACCATAGTCCCGATCGTAGCCAGACGTCTGCTCTGTTTCAAATTTCGCCTGATCCAGAACCGGAATTTGTTCATGTTCGTCCACTGTTGAACTCACGGCAAAAGAGTCTGATTGGTCGCGAATTGGACTTGTCTAAGTATCAGTAAACGGCTGCAATTTTTTAGTCTTGTTAGTGCGAATTGATGGAAACATGATGGTGATGAAACGTCTAAAATCATCTATAAATACTATTGGAAGTAGAAGAGAGTGCGTATTTCACAAATAACCCTCATGGATTCGTTTGTATTGTTGCAGTAAATTGACACACCAGCAGTTGTTCCAATCTTGCAGCACCAATTTTTCCTGCACGTTTAGTGTCTCAAATTTTATAGTGCTTCTCAATTAGTAAGTCCGAATACAACTGATTCGAATTCAATGAAACTTCCCATCTCTGGATTGAGCCGAGTATCCAAGAGCTTGATACAAATCAGTGGACCGGATGCCACAAAGTTCTTGAACGGGTTGGTGACATCGCGGCTTCTTCCCAACATCGTCAAGAAAAAGCAGCATACGATCGGCAACAATGACGAGAAGCAGGTTGATTTCTCCAAAATAATAGACATACATAAGAACTGGGGCTTGATGCATGAAGACATCTATGATCCGGAAAACCATATTGTGATTGGTCGTGACGGAATCAACTCGATGTTTCTTAATTCCAAGGGCCGCGTTGTCCATGACTGTTTTCTCTACGCCATCCCATTCCATGGGACCAAGCCCACCGAAGATCCACAGTTCCTTGTTGAAGTTGACTCTGGTGTAAGTAACAAATTAAACCTGTTGTTGAAGATCCATAAATTGGGTGCAAAAATCACAATAAAACAGTCAGAACTTTATTCGTACTACTACTACCATGACTCAGTCCAGTTTGACGAATGGCTGGATTTTGTGCAGGGCCAATACTTTCAGGCTATGGATCCTGAAAGCGCATTGCATGGAGCTAACTCGTTTATTGAAGACGAGGTAGTCTTTAGCAAGGAAACTGCTCAACATATCGTAGGGTTTTCCTTTGATAATCGAATCCCCAATTTTGGACTCAAGCTAATTACGGATAAACCTTTGGATCTGGCAGAGCTTAAGGCTCTGCAGGTCTTTGCCCCAAAGTTCCAAGATATCTTTTCTGTTCGGGAGGTCGAGGAAGATACAATCACTAGACGAAGATACATCAATGGAGTCTTTGAGACACAAGATGCGCCTCGTGATACATCTTTGCTTCCCCTCGAAACAAATCTAGACTACGTTAACGGATTATCGTTGGAAAAGGGCTGCTACGTGGGACAGGAACTTACGATTCGGACTTTCAACAACGGTGTTATCCGTAAAAGAGTGCACCCCGTACAGTTTTTCGAGCTTACTGACGAGAATATTGTTCGTTTGAGTGGCCAGGAACAAGTAGAGTTGCTTAGCGATACCTCTGTTGGCCAGTTGCTCAAAGATATCGATATCTCAGAGGCTTCGATTCATCCTCTCAAAGAACCTGAAGCAGCACCAGCACCAGCACCAGCACTGCCATTTGGCTCATCGCCGTTTGGAAGCAAACCGGTACGCCAGCGCAAGACTTCGAGTGGTAAACTTCTTTCGGTCCAGGATAACTTGGGGTTTGTGTTGGTAAATTTGGCAGATATCGAAGACAGTAGGATTCTTAGGATGGATATCGGGGACCAATCGGTGGGTGTTTGTGTATTTACTCCCGATTGGTGGCCTGAGATGTAAATAAAAGAAATAGATATATTTATTGGAGTTTTGTATAATGAAAAATTTCTGAAAAATACACCAGTATGACAAAGGACGAATTAACAGCAGGTACGTGCAAACACTACATAACAGACCAATACAAGGCTAACAAAACGCAGACGAGATTGCACTCTATGATCGCCAGATCAGATTGTGGGGCATGGCAACCCAGTTGCGGCTCCGTTCCGCCAAGGTTTTACTCATAAATTTGGGTGGTGTCGGCACTGAGATCATCAAGAATTTGGTGCTTGGTGGTTTGAACTCGATTGAAGTGATGGATCTGTCGGTGGTGAAGGAAGAAGATTTTGCTACGCAGTTCTTTTTGCCCAACGACGATACTTGTGTTGGTCAGCCCAAGCTTCCACTAGTGATAGAGAAGATCAAGGAATTGAATACACGCGTCACCTTAACCACTAACACGTCGCCATTACTTGATGTGTTGAGCACGCCAGTATACCTCAAACAGTTTGACTTGATCATTGCCACGGAACTCAGCAAAAGCGAGATTTTGGAACTCAATACTCACTCAAGATCTTTTAACATACCCTTGTATGTTACTGGCTTGCACGGGATGTTTGGCTACATTATAACCGACTTGATTCTGCACGAGTCTACAGTAGAAAAGGATGCTGGCAACCAATTACGTGAGGCCAACACCAAGATCAACCGTTCCAAAACCATCACTAAAGTTATCCACGACGAAGCGACCCAGAAAGAAACAATCACCATCTTGGACAATTTTGTGCCCATATCCCAGATATTCGACTCGCAGGAGTTACCCAAGCAGCTTAATAGAAGACAATTGAAACGTCTTTCGCCAGCAGTTCCCTTGATCTTTACCCTCTTTGGCTTTGCGAGGCCTCACGCGGAAGATACTCTCGATATTGAAACTTTAAGGCAACTGGCTCTCAAAACATGCCAAAAGATGGACCTTGCACCTACTTATATAACAGACGAGTACCTTCAGCTACTCTCGAGGCAGGCCTTTGCTGAATTTTCGCCAGTAGCAGCAATTTTGGGTGGTACGTTGGCTCAGGATGTAATCCAGTTCCTCAGTAAGAGGGAAAGCCCCATTAATAATGTGCTTATTCTTGATGCTATCAAGTCCGAGATGCCTATCTATCTATTATAATAATTACCTTACTTGGAGTTGGGTGTTAATCCACGACCTTTCCTCTTCTTCAAATGTGAGGTGTCCTTGAGGTACTTTAGAGCTGTTCTCACGCTAGTATGGACGGTCTCCTGCCGTTTCTTCTCACTAGCAATATTGTCAATAAGCTGCTGTTTTGAATTAGCAAAACTCTTTTCCAGCTCCTTCATCTCCTGGAACGCTTGGTCCAATTTATCGTTATTCGCAGTAAGCTGGGCCCCAGCAGCCTCAATTTGTCGCGTAGACTCTTCGATAGATGCCTTGGAATTCTCGTACTCCTTGGCCATATACAGTTTCTCGTCATTCTTACTTTTGATCTGGTTGATAAGACTCTTGATCTGGTCCTGTAGCTGCCATATCTCAAGTTGGTTGGCAACAAATTGCTTGTTTTGCTCTCCTTCGACAGTTTCAGCATAAGCTTGTAGTTTTTTCTGCCGCTGCTTGTTTTCTTCAGTTAAAGTCATCAATTCTTCGCTCTTCTTCGTCGTTCGGTTATTGGCCAGTTGTACTCGTGTCTCTGCATGGTCAACGTCCCCAACAATCTTGGACAACGACTGAAGGATATCATCTTCTCTGCGTCCCACACGTTTTTGAGTCTCTTCTTTGTTGAAATTAATATGGCATAGGTACTCTTGATTGGCCTTGAAGTGGGCCATGTAGGCATTGTTTAGCAGCATAAATAACTTATGAGTAAGAATGGTAGCTTGCTGATTTGGTGGTGACCCGTTATGAATTCCACTGAGACTATTAAAGTCATTCTTGAGTGGGTTGGTAACATAGTCCAGCTCCAAACGTTTCATTTCGTAGTACAGCCGTTTCTTGGTTTTTCCCGGTTTGATATCTTCGCTGGCAAAGTCTGCGGAGTCGTAGGGAGTATAATGGAAATGGACCTCAGTCAACAACGATCTTTCAACATCCACAGCAGTGAACTTCGGTATTTTCGGTAAGTCGGGCAATGGCCATGCAGGGAAACTGCAACGGGCATTGGAGCGGAAGATCTCATCAAAGAACTTGCTTGACAAGTACGTCAACTTCTGATTGTATATGGGAAAGATATCAGGAGGGATATTTCCTATAAACTCTCTCAAGCACACAAGGGACGAGATAAGTTTGTATAAGTAGTCGTCTTTACCCTCGTCCTTTTGGTAATAGATCTTGCAGTGTTCTATGGTTTTCATGGGTACTAGACGGATAACCACGGCGTCTCCCCGGCGATTCTGGGTTCTCAAATCGGTAAAAAAGCTCGATGTGGTATCGACATAGCTGTCAAACACAATGAGAGTATCGAACTGGACCGAGGCCAACGAGCCAGCGTCTTTCTGGAGCTCGCCATCCCCTGGAATCAAGTGAATCGTGGTGGATTTTGTACTGGTCTTGCCATTGGATTTGTTTGCCTTTTTCGACTCACGCTGGACGTTGTGGCCGACGTACCTTTTAGTGGTTCTGTTGCCTGAACAACCTAGCAACAAAGCCTCTGTCAAGTCGAAAAAGCGAATATCATTTTTCATGACAATCCCCACGTTCTTCTGTCTTCCTGGGTTTGACAGGATGATTACGTTGACTAAGTCTTGCAAGACTTTAAACTTCCCACTAGTTTCGGCCAATTTGCGATGCATTTCTTTCTGCGAGAGATTCTTGGGCATGTAGTGATTGATCAAGAGGTACGGGTGGGTACTGACCAACATGCAGTTCTCGATACAGATCTCGAGCGACTTGACAATTAGTTCTTTGGTGTCATTGGTCTCACAGTACTTCAAGATATCGGGGTAGTGAAGGGAGATAATCTGATCGGTTAATTCCTTCTGGAACTCATACATCGGCGTGGCCAAATGGTAGTCTCCGCTATCATTGATGGTATCTAGCTGGATATCTATGATGGGTGGCTCAGGCGTACTGTCTAATATCTTAAGCAAGTTCATTATTGTTGTCTGGAATTCTGGTGTACTACTAAAACTCCATTGAGTCGCGAAGGTGCAAAAAACCTCTGTTTTGGGCTCAAAATGTCTCGCCCTTTTAGATTCTCTATATGCACCCTGGTGCCCTCTCTATATACTCCACATCTTGACCGACCGGTCCCATCCGCTCGAAACAAGACGTGTCCCTTGGTTATTGATATCACAACTCATCACCTTATCACTATGAGCTTTTAACGACTTGATTTTGGTCCAGTTATCGGCTGACCAGACATTGACTAGACCATCATAAGATGACGTAATAAGAAAGGTCCCCGTCGATTCAAGCATTTCGGGGTCTTCGTCCTTTTCACCGGTAACTGGTTGACTCAATACCTCTTCACCAGTTCTATGAAAGAATTTAACGTCGCTCACAAGCTTGGTATGTGCTGGAATCGAAAATATCTCGTCGCTGGATCGGTCGAGCTTGCGTATGTCCCATACTTTGACACTACAGTCTCCACTTCCAGTAACTAAATGATACCCATTCGGAGACCAGTCCATAGCATAGATTCCTTTGATATGTTTCTGTAATGTAGCAATTGATCGTCCTGAACGCAAGTCCCATATCCTTGCAACAGCATCAAGACCGCCCGTAGCAAACAAACTCCCGTCCCTGTTGAACGACGCAGCAAAGACTTCCTGAGAATGACCTTCCTGCTGCACCAAACACTGCAGCAGCTCGACGTCCCATAACTTCCATGTCTGGTCCAGTGAGGTTGTCGCTACATAATTCCCAGACGGATGGAATAGTGTCTTAGTTACTCTCTGTTCATGGGCAGCTTTCCAGCTGAAATAAGGCTTCATCTTGGTCTCCAATTCATTGTTAACTTTCCACATATTAATATTACCTTCATTACCTCCAGTACAAAGCAACTCACCGTGCCAATCCATGGCACTCACCTTCTCTTGGTGGTAGCCTGGCACCAGGACATGTTTAGTACTCAAATCTTCACTATTCAACACATAAACTGAGCCATCCCATGAACCACAACTTATCAAGTGGCTATCTGGCGAAAACCTCACCATCGATATCGCTCGTGTATTTCCTTGGATGAGCTGCGATCCATACAACTCGTACTTTTCAAGTCTCGCGTTGATTCCACGTCTATGCTTGAGTATCTTGATAAAGTCCTGGTTTTTCGTCCCCCTTCGCAACAATTCGGTTCTCTTTCTGGCTTTCGCCAATGAATAGTGTAGTATTTTGACTCGATGGTTATACAAGTCCTGGGTCCCTGGTGTGTAGAAAACTTCATCGTCATCATCTTCTTCTTCCTCATCATCTCCACTCAGCATAGCATTATCATCAGTCCCTATATTTCGGTCACCAAGCATTGATTCTGAAACCAATTTGGCTAATCGCTGACGCCTGTCTTCGTTGGTTTCTCCGAAGAAGGTGATGGGCTCACCTCGTTGATGTAACTGAGCCCGCACATCTTCGTCGGAGGTAGGAATATTCAAATCTATGTCAACACTGATGCCAGAAGAAACATTTGTATCGTTAATTATTGGTAGACTGTTCAATTCCATTCTCTAGATAAATAGTTTTCTAATTAACTATACCAAATGAGATAGAGATGAACTTTGACACGTGATAATCGATTGTTGCAAATAATCATACCAATAACCAGGTTATAAATATTTCAAAAGCGCCTATTTCCTTTCGTAAATATGATTGCTTAATAGGTTGTCATATATACTATTGTAATTCCATTAGTCTCATGGTAAAGTACTTTGACAGAAGCTCATCTATATTTTGAGGTATTAAACTATTCTTCCCAACCAATCAGAAATGGCTCTGTGGCCGAGTGGTTAAGGCGGTAGACTCAAGTTCTACTATCGTAAAGATGCACGCGTTCGAACCGCGTCGGAGTCATTATCTTTTTGTTTTTTGTTAGTATACAGCACTTCAAATAATACAAGATGACAAGTACTACGATTTCGATTCTATTTGACACTGTTTTGTTCCAACTAAATATTCTTTTACAAAATCATGCAATACCTTCGAATTGTAATTTTATGCGTCGTATTTATGATAGAATAGCCTGGCTAGCTCAATCGGCTAGAGCGTTTGACTTTTAAAAGTCACTTAAAGCGCGCTTTATAAGGTATCAAAAGGTTGCGGGTTCGACTCCCGCGTCGGGCTGTTTTTTTTCTAATTACGCATAATCTAAAACATCAAAAATATCTTCGCCTGAAACCTCGTACTTGCATGCGCTGAGCGATAGAGGAATTTGAGTATTTTTCATCAATTGGCAATGTTTATGAAACTCATTACTTGAAGATACATCGTGGTGTGATACTTTTGTTGTTCCGACTAATGGACTTCTCAGAGTTACACCCACTATCTTCAGTATTGCTTTTTTGACTAGCGTGCCTTCAATAAATGAGAATTTGAACTGTCTGTTCAATAATTCAATAAGTTCCTTGCCTAGAAGTTTCGGATCTTTGGTATTTGATTCTATTAGACGTGTGGCTTGCTCAGTACTCAATTTCTTGTAGCTTAAAAATTGGTTAAGCTGGTTCTTGACGGACTGTAATTGGATTCTTGTTCTGGTCATTTTTGATTTTATTAATAGACTTAATGATGATCTCTTTGGGGACATTGGAGATATTTTAGTTGAGAAATAGTTTAAAAATTGGGATTGTTCCAACAAGTGCAATTTGCGTCTTAGATCAATTTCGTGCTTGTCAAATTGATAGTTACCGGTGATAATTTCTTCCCAAGTATCGATATGTCTCTTGTAATTTTCAGATTCACAATCAAAATTAGTGCTATTTTGAGAGGGTGCCACATTAAGTAAGACATTTGTTGGTAATCCATCTTCTTTATCAAAATCTATTGTATCAACAAAAGTATTGATCAAATTATTATACTCTTCAACAGAATTCTTTTTGAGGTCTCGTTCTAGTTCATCAAGAAATTCTTCAATTTGCGTCTGTAATTCTTCTGACGTATACTCTCCACTTTGTATAAGGACATATATACCTGTGGTTTCTCGGTTTTTTCTTAAACCGCTCAACACAGTGTACCCTAGTTGCTTCTTGATACGGAGCTGAGTAGTAGCATGTTTCAGTATAACAAAGGCAAAAAGTTTGGCCATTAATTCATCGTTTCCTAATTGGATATAATAATAAATTGAATCTAGTGGGTCACTAGAATTTTCATTGGTAGTGGTGTATGTGTAATTCCCCTTCCAATTAAAACTTGATGGTTTACGGTACGAGAGCTGGCTTAAGTAAATTCGTTCATGTCGGGTTAAGGTATTCAATATTTTTGATACAGTGAATGCGCCAGGTACATCTGTATCGCCTTGAATAAATATTCGCAGATATTTGGCCCCATTTAATATTGACTGTGCTACCCGATAGATTTCTGTTTGATCAATAATTTCAATTGCTTCAATACGACTGTCTAAATCCACAATGTTTTCTTCAAAAAAGGTTATTGAGCCTGTAAGAAGCTGGAGGATTGTATTACATGTAAGCATGTCACTGTATTGCTTTCTTATTTTGATTCTGGATTTTGCTAGTTCCTTATATCTTAGGTCTGCAATCCTTGCATGCAAAAATTCTTTGATAAAGGCAATTATATTTCCAAGTAGTTCTTCAAAATTATGGGTTAATCCTGTAACAGTAAAATATATTGATGGGTTGACAATAACATTGGAATATATCCCCCAACTAGCTCCTTCTAATTCATAGTGATAAAATTTGGCTTTTAATTCAGATCCTAGTATGTCACAAAGTACTTCTACTCCAATAATATTCATTGCGGTACATGGCAAACCGAGGCTGATCATTTGGAATGTTACAGTTTTTCTGTTTTGATATGAAAGGTTCATTTCCTCTTTGAACCATAATTCGTGGAAACTTGAGAAATCCAAAAGTTGTGGATTGCTTTCAATGTTCCTTACTTGAAACTTGTTTGTTTCAGTTGATACCTTCGCTACCAACTCATTTAGCTCAATTTGTGAAAGTGGTAACTTATGAATAAAATTTGGGTAAACTGATAATATCTTAGAGTCCGACATGGCGTTTGAAATGTTCAGAGAATTCAATCGGTACTCTTTGAAAGTAAAATTGTAAAAAGGATCAAAACGCAGTATGCAATCCTCGTGAGAATAATTGGTTATAAAAGGTGTGATATTATGCTCTGATGTATGCAAAATGATAATATTCATATTATTTGGTTGGAGGAGTTGTTTTGTCACTTCTAAAAAATGCTCTGTAGTTTTATTCCAAAATTGACTCGTATGTTCATGAAAGTCTCCAATATATGACGTATTGTTATCATCGAAATCGTTATAACCCTTTAGCATATTTTTCAAACATATTTGAGTATAATCCTTTTGCATTATCTGTGATAGATCGGCAACTTCATCCATGCTGGAGCAATTTTGCTGTTGATAAAGAAAATTTAATTTGGAAACGGTTAGTGTATTTGACAAGTATAGGGGTAAATCAGAACGCATAAAGGTAAAAATTTCGGTAATGTACTGAATGACTGCTAATATTATGATGGAAATATTTTTGGTACCCGTCGTGGTTAGATCTATATCAATAGCAAGAATTTTTTCCTCAAACGTTAAATCTTGCGTAAAGACCAACAATGAATAAATTAAGTCTTGTTGAGAAAGTTGATAATATAGTGAGTCTTCGGATTCGTCACCTAGAATATTGCACCAAGCATTTTCGAAAAATTTCATATTGGGTTCATAAATTTCTGGAACAATATTGAAGAATATTCTTATTGTAGAGTCAGTACTGCTGGGGATAAACAACAATTTTCTTAAATTTTTGTTGGAATATACTTCACTGTATTCTTTATTTTGGCAATATGAATCTTTCAATATTGAGCAAGAGAAATCCGTTAGGTTCATGGAGGACGCTTTGAATGATATTGATGTTCGATTGGTCATTTGAGAATTTCGCCTTAATGTGAATTTTTGAGTTGGCACCTTAGTAGGAATATTGGAAAATTTTGCAACAGCTAGTTTTTGTAATTGATTGAGTGATTGAGGTCCTTTTATTATCAAAGTCATTTTTTCAGCAACATAATTCAATTTGAAGTAAGTTTCAATTTCGTATTGTAGGTTAGAATTGTTGATCTTTGGTGCCTCGAGTAATGTATCTGTATTACCTGTTGAAAATCGAGAAAATGGATTCCTTTTATTGGCAAGTAATTTGAGACCATGAAATAGAACTTTTGTCTTACTTGTCATATTTCCAATGTGTTCATTATTGACCGAGTAAATTTCATTTTTAATATTCTTTGCTTTGAGAAGTGGTTTTTTGAATAATGAAGCAAACATTTCAATTGCTGTGGTAGATGAGAGATTATTTTCCTTATCCATTTTAATTGTTGGAAGTTCAAAGTAGTGGCAAGTTTGCTCTCCTGTGGTGAACGCATTACAATTTCCTCCGTTTATATCAATGAATTCTCTAAACGTATTTGATCCGGGGAATTCGTTAGTTCCCAAGAAGAGTGCATGCTCGCAGAGATGGGCTAGACCGGGAATCTTTTCTGGGTCATTATGAGACCCACTGGCCACACAAACAGCGCTTGCAACAGTAGGAGATACTGGATCAGAGATTAGCAAGGTGATCAATCCATTGGTAAGTTGAATAAGGCGGTAAGATTTCTTTGAGTTACATATGGGAATGGTGAATTCAACGGGAATTGTTTTGGTAGAAAAGTAGGTGGACATGTTTGAGATCTGTAACTAAAGCAGTTTCGTCGTTTTTAAGTAAATGGGTTGTTTCATATTTCCCGATTGAGCGATTGCAATGGAAGACAAATTAACGAGAGGAGAATTCTAATTCAGGACAAATTAGTTAACAAGAATTTCGCATTACAAAACAGGAGTGTGTGTTGGTAATTAAGGTAAAGTAATTGTTCTTTGTAATTAAGAAATCGTTAAGGGATTATGGATGCAAATTAGAGTTAAGAAATTATGCTTCATAATAGAAGGGGATATTTGTATTGTTATAGAAAATCACACAAAAAAGTAAAAGGACAAATTCAATGAGGTAAATTAAACGCTAATATCACCAGGTGCATCCTAAGCTTGATACATCCCAAACGATTATTGTCTTTATAAAAAGGTAGTTGACTAGTTTTGGTTTTATCAACGAAAGAATGACAAAAGTTGCAAAGGGAATGAGATTGTATTGCGGTTCTGATATTTTTCATTTTGCAGATTTTCAGCAGCAAACTACAATAAAATAGATAGCTGGTGCGTGGAGATAAAGGGGACCACGTGAGGAGGTCATTTTTTTATTTTAGTGCTCTGAATGATGTGAACTGATAAGAATACCATGCCAAATAAATAGAGCTCAATAAAGTAAATTTTGCCTGGGTGGCACTACCTAGTTGTTTAAATGTAGAGTTCTTCTATAGGAAACTTCACCTGGAGTTTCAGACGTAGAAGAGAGTATTTTAGACAGAGGAGGAGAGGGTGTGTAATTACCAAAGTCGTGGCTCATGTAACAATCTGCAGCATGCATCACCCAAAAAATGCCCCATCCTGGAATTCGTATCAACAAATTCGAACCTTGAACCCCAAGAAAAACTATTCACCCTGTTACCCTTATAATTTGTTGATATTTTGAAGACCAATATACCTACACACGACCTCTGAATACCTTCTGGACCCACAGCCCAAGATGTCGAACCAATACGTGTACAATAACTACCAGTACTCGCCCAGTATCAATCATGCTAGTCTCGCAGGCAGTGCCAACAACGGCAGTAACGTGAATACCAGCCCGATTTTCAATAACAACGTTACTTATATCTCACCTCCAGGCTCATCCAGCTCCACATTGTCGTCAAGCATGTCGACGTCGGTGACATCAACAACTTCAGTATCATCAGTTGGCACAAACTACCTGTTCCATACCCCAAGATTGAGATATTACTTGTCGAAATCATTTGATATTGAGGATGATATGGAGTTCTGTCCCGATATTCCTGAATCGTACCATTCGACAAGTCCTTCAGGCAAGAAATTCAACCCCTATACTGCACTGGTGTTTTCGCCATCACAAGAGAACCCCCAGCAAGCACATTCGTCTTCGTCCACGAATTCAGGCTTACAACCATCACGCGTCCATACGCCTAGATTGAAGAAAGCACTCGAGATTGTCAATCCCCAAACAAAAATGCGGGTTGAATCTCCTGCTATCCACAACAAGTAAACTGATACGCGGAAACTTGCATGCCTTTTTTACGAATGAATGAACTACATTATGCAAAAAAAATAGAAACCTATATTCGATTATTATCTTTCTTGTATTAGTAGAAATAGAAGTCACTTTATATTAAAAAATAGTCTGGGATTCCCCCAGATGTAAATACCCCTCCCCCCTAAAAGCCTATCCTAACGGAACTGCACAAAATATGCAAAACCCTGCATACATAGATCGACTCCCCAAAAATACCTGCGACCTAACAACCCGAATCTGCTGCAAATAGAAACCCTGTTTACTCTCTCTCTATGTTAATCGCTAGACGCCAAATATTGCGGCTTTCTTTTCGCAATTATGCAACTTCAAATGATGCCATTGATCACCACAAGCGACTTGAGCTTCATGATTGGCCCACGTCCAAAAAGCCAACACCATATGAGATCTTTGATATCAAGGAATCAGAGACCAATATTTCGCCATTGGAAATGAGACAAAAGCTTAAACACACATACTCCAAATACGTTAAGATATATCATCCTGATACAATGACAGTTGCAAACGATGTCAGTGGCAAACCACTTCTGCCAGAAATGATGCGTGCTCGATTTGACCAGATTCAGGAGGCATACGACATCTTGAAGGATCCTCGGAGACGAATGGCCTATAATCGCTATAAAACAACCAAATTCGATGACCCAAAGTTCAGATATACACGTCCAGCTAGTGGAGAGGAACACTTTAGCCAGCAAAACTTCCATGCTTTCAGACACGCGAACGCTCATCGGAGAGCATATTCCTTTGAAAACAACGAGGAATTCTGGCAAGCAGGCACTTGGGATGACTTCTACCGCATGAAGTATAACCGAGGTCCTCCGACACGAGAAGAACTCAATAAGAATAAGTACAAGATTCTTGTTGGTGTTGTGTTGATTGGGGCATTGTCCTTTTCGCTCCAGGTCATGCTAGCTATAGATAAGTCAAACGAACACTACCGCCAGGCTAACTTGATGAGTCTTCAGTCAATGAATGATCTACAAAAGAGTTATGACAATTACGGGGAAGGAGCATCGGGGTTTGATCGTATCCAACGATTTTTATTATCGAGGCGTTCACATATGCACGTCCAGAAAGAGAATGACAACCTGGACCAAGACCGCAAGATTTTGACCCAGTATGCTCAACAGAAGGTTAGACAATGGGACTCAGTGTCCGAGGCTGATGATCTTTGAAAGCCCTGATAAGGTCATATGACTAATGATCACATGACACATACTCACTATCAACATAAATCGTCGATTGTATCACAGAGATTGGAAGAGAAAGATCATTAAAAAAAAGTTCACATCAACGATGGATTTCATGAAACCAGAAACGGTCCTTGACTTGAACAATATCCGTCAAGCACTCTTGCGGATGGAGGACACGATTGTATTTGATTTGATTGAAAGATCACAATTCTACACCACACCTTCTGTATACGAAAGGGGAAAGTTTGACATCCCCAACTTCGACGGATCTTTCTTGGACTGGGCATTGCTTCAGATGGAAAAAACACACTCACAAATTCGGAGATACGAGGCGCCAGACGAAACGCCATTTTTCCCCCACGAGTTGTTGCCCTCGATGTTGCCTCCGCTCAACTACCCGAAGGTTTTGGCCTCGTACAGTGACGAGATTAATGTTAACGACGAAATCAAGCGGTACTACGTTGGTGAGATTGTACCACTGGTGAGTTGCAAAGAGGGAGAACAACAGGAGAATTTGGGTTCGGTGTCAACGTGTGACATTGAAGCCTTACAGGCAATTTCAAGACGGATCCATTTTGGGAAATTTGTCGCCGAAGCCAAATATCAAAGTAACCGGGAATTGTACCGGGACCTTATTTTGCGTAAGGACGTCGAAGGTATTGAAAAGAGTATCACTAATTCCGAGGTCGAAGCCCGGATCTTGGACAGATTGGTAATTAAGGCTGAAAGTTACGGAACTGATCCATCGATGAGGTATAGCCAGAACCCACAGAGTAAAGTGAAACCTGAACTTATTGCCAAATTATACAAGGACTGGGTGATTCCATTGACCAAGAAAGTAGAGGTCGATTATTTGTTGAGAAGATTAGAAGATAGCATGTGAAAAATAAATCACAAACAAAACGCGTCGA
The DNA here is from genome assembly GCA_030574975.1 of Teunomyces atbi. Classification (NCBI taxonomy): domain Eukaryota; kingdom Fungi; phylum Ascomycota; class Pichiomycetes; order Serinales; family Debaryomycetaceae; genus Teunomyces; species Teunomyces atbi. The sequence goes on along the minus strand of JAJMFW010000018.1, from coordinate 24,186 downwards.
TTATACCCGGCTAACAACAGCCCCATGGGCTCTGTGTAGACATTGATAACAACGTGGATCCAAACTCAATATGTCAATGGTTTGGTCGCAACCAAAAAAAAAATAAGACCGATTGAGCAAAAAGGCGCACACGTTTTTGCAACGTGTGCTACCAACACGACAACCGGCCAATATATAAACAACGTTGACTTCCCACATCCATTGAAGTATGTAGCAGCAGGTAACTGATATTTTTCTCTTGGAATGTTGGAGTCTGTTGACACGAAGGTTCTTTACTCCTTGATGGCAGTCTTGTTTGCAACCAGCTGTTTGGTTGCAAATAAGTACTTGCACTCCGTGTTTGTGTTTGCCTGGGCATGTTTTATCAAACCATTGCTCTACAAGAAGTCTGCGAAGGCCACCAAAGGTGACCAGCAACAATCGCTTGAGCTCTTTTACAAGAACCAGGCTCACATCTACGATAATACCCGCGAGTATTTGTTGAAGGGAAGAAGGGAGTGTCTCCGGTTGGCGGTATCACACTTGCAAAAGTCAAAGGACTTGGTGTGGATAGATATTGGTGGTGGAACTGGCTCCAATATCGAATACATGGATAAGGTCTTGTCGATTGCCAGCCACTTTAAGGCGGTCTACTTGATCGACTTGTCTCCTTCGTTGTGTGAAGTTGCTAGAGCAAGATTTACGAGAAACGGATGGACAAATGTTCATGTTATCCTTGCTGATGCCTGTGACTTTGAAATTGACCAGAAGTATGCTGATCTCATAACCTTCTCGTACTCTCTCTCAATGATCCCCACGTTTAACGCTGCCATCGATAACGCAGTTTTGAAATTAGATAAACAAGGAATTATTGCCTCGGTTGACTTTGGTATCCAGAGTTCAGACACTTCTACGGGTAGAATCAACACCATTGGTGGTTCTGTAAACAGAAACACTACGTGGATTCTTAGAAACTTTTGGAGAACGTGGTTTGAAGCCGATAAAGTGTTTTTGGACTCTTCGAGAAGAAACTACTTGGAATATAAGTTTGGAACTATCAAATCGTTGAACTCTTACAACCGTCAATTGGGTAAGATTCCTTACTATATTTGGATTGGATGCGACAAGTCAAAGTCCCATACCATTTTGCACCGTTTGAACTGTTTGGCGACTGAATCACCATACTTGGCTCCATTAACTACCCCAAACACTAGTTCAACCCTGTTGTCTTCCTCAAATTTACCCGTTAGCAAAGGTCACGAAGCAGCATTGTCAAACTTACAAAAGAACTTGCCATTCCCTTCGCTTTACTACCAACGTGAAATCTACCGGGTTTACTACGACGAAATGAATCCATTCTTTGAACAGTTCAAGAACCAATTTATTTACGCTTTTACTTGGGAAGATCCTCGCGAAGATCATAAGATTCTCAACTTTACCTCAGAAGACACAGTGTTGGCAATTACATCGGCCGGGGACAACATTTTATCTTATGCTTCCTTACCCAACCCACCAAAAAGGATCCACGCGGTTGATTTGAATCCATGTCAAGGTCACTTGTTGGAATTAAAATTGGCATGTTTCAGAGCGCTTACACACCAACAAGTTTGGAACATCTTTGGTGAGGGAAGAATTGAAAACTTTACTGACTTGTTGATGGACAAGTTATCCCCCCACATGTCATCTAATGCTTTCCAATTCTGGATGGATAAGGGTAAAAAGACGTTTAACCCGAAGGGAAAAGGGTTGTATGATACCGGTTCTACGAGATGGGCTTTAAGATTAGCAAAGTATGTTTTTGCATTATTTGGAGTTTCCAAGTATGTTGACCAGCTTTGTGAGTGTTCTACCATTGAACAGCAGATCAAGATTTGGAACGATAAATTGAAGCCTGCCTTGTTCAATCCTATTGTTGCTACATTGCTTGTGGGTAATCCAATCTTCTTGTGGAAAGCATTGGGTGTCCCAGCAAACCAAGCCAAGATGATGGGTGGCTCTGTGTTGAAGTATGTTGTTGATACCTTGGATCCTGTCATTAAACGGTCTTTGATTTCAAAGGACAATTACTTCTACTACTTGGCATTGAAGGGTAAGTATGCTTACGACAATTGTCCCGAGTACCTTACTGTCAAGGGTTACAAGAGGTTATCTGCCAAGGGAGGTTCACTTGACAATATAAGATTGCACACTGACTTCCTTAATGATGTATTTGCCAGATTAAACGAAAACTCCATTACTATTGCCATTATCATGGATCACATGGACTGGTTTGATCCTCAAGGTCAGGATGCCATCAATGAAATCAGCGCTCTTAAGAAGTGTTTGGCCAATGGTGGTCGTGTCATGTTGAGATCCGCCTCAACTGAGCCATGGTACATCAAGACATTTGAACTGTTGGGTTTCAAATGTGAAGCAGCAGGAATCAGAAAGAGTGGGCATTCCATTGATAGAATCAATATGTACGCATCAACCTGGGTGTGTACAAAGGAAGGAGAAAGCGCTGGCCGTCGGAGAATGAGTAGTTTAAAGATTTAATTGCAAATAAATGTGTATCTTGAAACATTGTACAGGATTTTAAAAGTTGCAACAATCAATAAATATGAGATGAAAACTTTTTGACGGTGATGGTCTTTTCTTTTATGTTCTAAGCTTTACAATTAGTACTGTACTTAGTATAGTATCCAATTAACCTGTACATGCGTACTTTCTTGTACCCTTTATGTCGTTTGAGGAAAGTTTTCAATTTATTTTTGAATAATTCGCGTTTCGAGCCCTGGCATAGACTTCAAAATGACACGTAAAACAACTTGAGGAATACCACGTAGTGCCCTTATGGCCAAGTTGGTAAGGCACCTCACTCGTAAGAGAAGATATGAGGAGATCGTCAGTTCAAATCTGGCTGAGGGCATCATTTTTTTGCAAGAGAAGAGAGAATGTTCAGAGAAAAAGAGGTAGGATAATTAATATAAGAGTGGATGGAGATAATGGAGAGAATGGAGAGATAATTGAGCATGGTGAACGGTGGGCAGAGATAATAATGGAAAGGCGACGACGAAAACATGGTATTGCCAAACAAATCACGTGACTTTACATTACATATCGGTCCACCGATTTGTATTAGTAATTAACCAACATGTCGTTTGAAATAGTGTTTGCAGTTCCGCTTGAGTGTGAGACATGTGTGAGCTCTGTATCACAAGCACTTGCTCCATTGGACGGAGTCACGAAGTATGACATTGATTTGGCCAATAACTTGGTCACCACCGAAGGAACGCTTCCTCCCAGCGAGATTGTGCGGGCGATCCAGAGTACCGGCAAAGATGCGATAATTCGCGGTACCGGCAAGCCCAACAGTGCAGCCGTCTGTATTTTGGAGTCATTTGACGACAAAGACAAACGGACCCCCGTCAAAGGATTGGCACGGATTGTGGCTGTTTCCGAAACTGATCTCTTCATTGACCTTACCGTCAATGGATTGGCCAAAGGAACGTATTATCCGTCGATTCGCGCGAGCGGTAACTTATCGCAGGGTGCATTGTCTACGGGCCCGCTTTTCTACGCTTTAGATCCCGTTGAGGTGACACGCAAGTCCGATCTCGATACTACTATCAGTGCCATTGGCGCACCGGTCGAGGGCGGTGACGTATATTCGGGTCAGCAATTCTTGCACGCCAAATTGGGGCTCCAGGACTTAATTGGCCGCAGCGTAATTTTGTCTCGCGTTCAGCACGAAGTCGCGACCGATTCGCTCTGTGGTGTCATTGCCAGAAGTGCAGGGGCGTGGGAAAACGATAAACAAGTGTGCAGCTGCAGTGGTAAAACCGTTTGGCAAGAACGAACCGATGCGTTGGCCAGAGGTGTCTCCGTATAATAACGTAAGCGTCTTGTGTGGGGAGAAACAGGCAAGAAAAAAGAAGAGGTATTGCGCATGTGATTTCCTCCCATAAGTTTATAAAGCCAACCTCCGCGTCCTCTTTACGTTCCCTAAGTTGGTCTATAGATTATATTAATGTCGGATCTTAAGTATACGCCACTCGAGGACATTTCTAAGGGTGTGACTCGGCTCACAAATTCATTTCACGAAACGCAAAAGACACACTCGCTCCAGTTCCGGTTGAACCAGTTGAGGAATGTCTACTTTGCCATTAAGGATAATGTAGACGCGATCGTCGATGCGTTGGAACAAGATTTTAACCGTGTTGCGTCTGAAACCCGTAACTTGGAAGTAACGGGTGGACTCTCTGAATTGGTCAACACCATGGCTCAGTTGCACAAGTGGGCCAGACCCGAAAAAGTTCAACACTTGCCTCTTAGTCTTGCCACCAACAGTGTTTACGTGGAAAAGATCCCGTTAGGTGTTGTGCTCATCATCTCGCCCTTTAACTACCCGTTTATTCTTTCGATTTCAGCCATTGTCGGTGCTTTGGCTGCGGGAAATGCTGTGGTGTTTAAGCCCAGCGAGTTGACCCCACGGTTTGCTGAATTATTTACCAAATTGATGAGGGAGGCCCTTGACGACGATGTATTCTTTGTTGTTAATGGTGGAATCCCCGAAACAACAGAGCTCTTGAACCAGAAATTTGACAAAATCATGTACACGGGCAACAATACTGTTGGTACAATCATTGCCAAGAAGGCAGCAGAGACTTTGACTCCAGTTATATTAGAATTGGGTGGGAAATCACCTGCTTTTGTTTTGGAGGATGTCAAGCCCGCCGATATTCCCGTGATTGCTCGGAGAATTGTCTGGGGCAGATTTACCAACGGGGGCCAAACCTGCGTAGCTGTCGATTATGTTTTGGTCCACGAAAGTATCAAGGCCCGCTTGGTTGAGGAGATCGTCCGGATTGTCAAGGAAGAGTTCTACCCAGAGGGCCACGACCACGACGTTAGCATGACTCGGATCATCCACGACCGGGCCTTTGCCAACTTGACCCTGATTATCGAATCTACAGACGGAAAAATTGTAATTGGTGGGCAGAGCAGCGCCAAAACACGCTACATCGCCCCTACAGTTGTTGATAATGTCGGCTGGAACGACTCGACGATGAAGGGCGAATTGTTTGGACCGGTGTTGCCAGTTCTCAGCTATACCGACTTGAAGCAGGCGTTGAGCGATGTCCAACGATACCACGACACACCCTTGGCGCAGTATATCTTTACCAGCGGTGCCACATCGCGCAAGAACCCACAAGTCAACCAGATCTTGACAGCAATTCGGTCTGGTGGCACAATGATCAACGATGTGATTATGCATGTGGGATTGACCAATGCTCCGTTTGGTGGGATCGGTAACTCGGGCCACGGCTCGTACCATGGCTATTACTCGTTCCGTAACTTTAGCCACGAAAGAACGACGGTTGAGCAGCAATTGTGGAACGATTTCACGTTGAAGTCAAGATATCCACCGTTCAGTGAACAGAAGGACCAGTTGGTGCAAGCATCACTCGTCGATTACGGTGACCGTGTCTGGTTTGGCCGCGAAGGCGACGTTAGAGTCTCGGGACCCAGCCGGTTTTTCAGTTTCTGGACTGGAATCGCCGGTGCCAGTGCCTTGCTCTACTACTTTGCCAGTTCTTTATAAAAAATCTTTGTTTTAGGGTTATATTTTATGTCATTACTATATTAAAAAACCATCATTACTCGGAAATGAATGTAACTTCGGTGTACCCAAGACCAGTTTCGGGCTTTGTCTCGCTGTCTGAGAAACTAATATCAAACTTGTTGGCATACTGGTAAATGTATGGCTTCGCTCCGGCAACACCACTAACAATGTTCTTGACAAACTGAGGAATCTCGGCCATGACGTCGACTCTTTCTACAAGGGTCTCTAAGTTACCCTTGACAACACCAAACTCGACGTCATCTTCGGAAGCTGTCTCTTCCTTCTTGTCAACCAAGTACTTGAACGCAATGGCGCTAGGCACTGGCCAGCCAACCTCGTCAACAGTGGGGTTTTCGTGGACCACAATGTTATTGATGGAAGCATGCAAGATTTTATCGTTGGATGTAATAATCCCGATATTGACCTTGGTATTGGCGTACGACATGGGGGTGGTGAACTCCATCTGGATGGCGGAGTAGTTCTCAGAGTGGAAGTTGAGGAAATTCCATGACTTGGCAGCGTGGTGGGGCTTCATCCCTTGGAGTGCCATGACAAACATCGTGTAGCCATCGAGTTCAAACGTTTTGGTAGGTGTCTTGACAGAACCCTTGACGGAACATCTAGGCCAGAACAAGTGTCTCATGGAACCCCAAGGTTCTGCAATGTTGTCTCCGTAAAGAGTGGTTCCATCCTTGCCAAAGATGACGCCAGGGACAAGACGTTCAACGACAAGATCAATCTCCGAATCGGGGGTGACGGTGGACTTCAAAACGTACTGGTTATTGTTCTCGTTCAATTCAAACGAGATGTTGTCGGCATAAAAGTTGGCGCCTTCAGCTCTAAAGTTGTCCAACTTGGTTGACGTCCAGACATTGTCATCCTGCTTGCTGCTTTCAGGATGGAACAATTTAAACGTAAACTGGGCGGTGGTGTGGACCCCCATAATGTTGGAGTAGATGATCTGGGCAAAACCAACAATGTTCTTGCTGAGATCGGTGAAGTAGAACGTCTGGGTCTCTACGTTGGTGTACCCAGGCTTTTGCCAGTGGAAATCGGCAATGGTAGTTTCCCGTTGAACATCAGCGTCGCCCCTGATAATGGAATCAGTGATTGGATGGATGGCTTCTTTGCCGTACTCAGGTTCAGCGAACCCTGCAACTGCCGAAAGACCGGATTGGACCCACTTCAACATGATAAAGAGTATATAGTTTTATTTGTGTCGAAGGATCCGATGGGGATCTGCGACATGGAATGATGCGACATTTGCTGAGGCGGGCACGTCCTCGTTTCACAAATGTCAGGACACGACCGGAACAAAAAAGAGAAAATCATCACAAAAAGAAAGCGGCTTTCTGCATCAGCACACGATCAGGCCTATACAGTACAGTGTTTTGGCGGTGAGGGCGGCAAATTTCTTTTTCATTTCTTTTTTTTCTGTTGTTTACACTTTAAGGTTTATAGCCGCACGACATTTTTCCGGTAGGAGGTCCACGGCGACATCTTTGATCTACGCCTCTTTGGTGTGCCTCTACAAGATCAAGCATGAAAGATGCAAAGCGGATCTCCAAAGCAGACGTCTTAAAAATTCTGCGGAACGCGTCTATAGACGAGTCTGGTGACGAAGCCTCTATGGTGTGTTTGAAAAAGAGTTCGAGCTATGATGCGCCAATTAAATGTCTCAGCTGAGCTCGATACCTTTGTGTCGCATTCCCGTAAATGGCTACCGTATTAGGCGAAGGAGTAATATGCGGTAATCGGCAGCAACATCTAAAAAGGTCTACGCAAGGGTATTCCCAATGTTGCGCGGTTGTGTGTTTGAAACTCAAGGAGGTTTTGGCTCTCTCTACTCCGTAACCTGAAACGTAGCAAGGCAACCATTCATAGCAAGCAGGCAAAAAAAAGCCTGCAAGCCGAAGGTTAATTTTTAATTTTAATTTTTTTTTGACCCCGTTGAGACTTTCCCAATTAGAGATAAAATGAGTAAGAAATTTAGTCTCACAAATTAGCGACAATTAGTGATCATGAGATCAGTAATTGAATCCTCACTCACTAAAAAATATTAATAATAAGGTATCCACCACCACCACCACAGAAGAAGAAGAAGATCCACTGTTTTTAGTCATTTAATAGTACAAGCAATGATAAGAATATTGGTATTGCTGGACTAAGGAACGTCTGACTGTTATTTGTAGCATGTAGTTCACAGTATTCTGGATGCGGGTCGCGCGCCGTTGCATATTTGATGGCTCCTGCCGATTCATCACGTACTCCGCTTTTGCACCTCCGGATTCGCTACCCTACTGTACGCACTTGCATTACAGAAAATATCACCAGTCGATGTATCATTAATTTCTCACCACTCTTCTCTCAATGTCACTACAGATCCAGAACCTACCGCCGCCTGCGTCAGCGGATAAGCCTCCCATAGCACTCTCCATCAAGCTCAACTCAGATGCTATTGCCCACCTCAAACAGCTGTTGACGGCTAACGTGCTGCCGCGGCTTATTGTCTCCAATGGAAACTACGTATGTACCAACACACTTTCATTTCCCCGTTATCTTGTTTCTCCTTACTAACAGCAGTCAATCAAACTTTCAGATTCCCTCGTGTTTCCCTGCATCGCCATTCCCGAACACCTCAACCTCGACATTTATTCCACCACCGATTCTCGGTACAATGGCCGAGTCTCATCCAAACTCACCGTCATCACCGACTCCAAAAAGATCAAGGAGTTGGAAAAGGCCCGTGAATATGCCGCTTCAAAACCCCTACAACCATCACCCTCTCGTCCACAGCTCTCGCCCACAAAATCACCGGCTAAATCACCAAGAAAATCACCCTCTCTCCACTCCCGTGCTGCTGCCTACCAGATCAGTCTGACAGATACATCGTCTCGAATTACTGCTAAGTTTGTCCATTTGGTGGCATTAGGCCCCATCACCACTGATTTCCTCAAACAATCACTTCGCATCACGCCAGACCATCAACTGCTCCTCAACTCGGCTATCGCAGACTATTGCCAGATCTATGACCCCAACAACACATTCACAAAGGACGATCGGTTTCCTGTTCTTGAAAGGATCCGTCGACGCGAGTTGAAACGCAAAATGGCACACACCGGGTCTCCCTTCATTGACCTTAACGACTCCAACGACTCCAATGACGAAGCCATCGATGCGATGATTCTCGACTCGGACGTTGACATGGATCCACTGCCTGTAATCAAAGATAGCACGCCACGGTACATTCTTAAGGACAAAATCTACAAGGAACTCAAACCTTGGGCCTGGAAATCCTACACAAACTTTGAACGCAAATTAGTCATACAGAACATCCACCATGCATTGACCCGGATGGGATACTCCGAAACACATCCTTTGCGGAAGAAGATCTGCGAACCAAGCGACTCCAGCAGCGATGACGACAAAAAGCCAGCGCTCGGAGGCGGGTTCCTTTCTTCGACCAAGAAGAAGGCTCCAGCATCAGCACCCGCAGCTGCATCCACAGCTGCACCGGTAGCCGCAGTTGCAGCCGCACCCTCACCGTCACTACTGGCTACACCGCTTCCATTCCGTAAGTCGAACACGGCTCTGCCAAAAATTGATCGTAAGCCAGTTGAGAAACGGTTAGGGACTGTCACAGCCGTCAACTCGCCTGTTGTTGATGCCTCAAAAAGCTTTAAGAGAGCACCAGTACTCGCCAGCGGCCACAAGCGAAAGATTTCCTCATCGTCGTCATCCTCGTCTGACGATGAGAAACAGACAAAGAAGACCAAATCTGAGGACACATCTCCCTCGTCCGAAGATATGGAGGACGACTTGCCATCGAACCCTGTCAGAAGTTCAGGGAATAAGCGGTTTGAGTATTATAATTCCCTTGCCGGCAAGTTTAAGGTCAAGTACAAGGAATACGTAATGTTGTACACCAAGTTGCAGGCGAACCCAAGCACCAACAGGGAAGAGAACAAAAAATCATTACTCAAGTTATTTGAGTTGCATAATTCATTATCACAATGGAAAAAGACATTGTGGGACTTCGACAATGAAGTGAAACTGAAATCGAATATTATGAACTTGTCAAAGCACAAGAAGAGCACGATCGGACAGGGGACATCACCGTCCCCGATTGTGAAGCCCTCACCAATAAAACCGGCCACCACACGGCCCCTCACCAAACCAGCATTAGTGAAGGAAAGACCACGGTCTTCTCTTGATTACTAAAGGAATTTTCCACTCCTTTCTTTTACTTTTTCTTTAATTCTAAGTTAGCCCTTTGCCAAAACAACAAAAGATGGCTTTCTCTTATTTAATTCTCTCTTTTGACGTAATATACAATCTCATTGATTTGATGTTCATTATATTTAGTAGTTAAACAAACTCTTGTAGTACAAACACCGACTTTGCAACAAGTCCCAGTCATTCTGCGTGATCCACATCTCATTAACCACCTTGAGTCTTCCGTATACACTGCCACCTTTCCACGTCAACATTTCTGGATCAAACTCTCGTGGTGGAGGCAAGATATTGACGGACATTGAATTTTGCTGGTCACTGATCGAATCGATATAGTCAAAGTCCAAGTTGACCAGCAGCTGGTTCTCGATATCTGCTATTTCTTCTTTCGAAAGCTCGACCTCTTCCAATGGTTGTTCAGGAGTCTTGCGTTTTTTGGTTTTGAGTTCTTCAATCAATGTCTTTTTGAGATCTTCCCCTTTCTTGATTTCACCCGAAACATATGTCAAGATCTCATCCAACGCGTTGCTTGACAAGAACTTGGGTCTCCAGATATTGATTCTGTCTGCAAGAACCAAGTCGAAACCCGAAACCTTGGAAAGTCCTCCACCAACAACAAGAATATTATCGTAGAGCTTCTTGACCTTGGACAAATCAGAAGCAAGACCGGCGTTGGTGATGCACTCAATAATGGCCTTTTCTAACGGAACATCCGCCAATGGTTGGTTCTTGCTTGCCACATTCAGCGGCTTGAGGCCACGGACCTCACTCAACTTGACCAAGAGTTGGTCCTCAGTCATATCTGAATATGGCACGCCGCTGAGCAAGTTATCTTGGGACCGCGACGTTGGGTTGTTGGACTTGTTCGAGTACTGGTCCAAACTTGGCGACAAGAGCTTCTGTTTCCGGTTGGAGCTTGCAAGAGACGGGATTGCTGAGGGTGCCTGGAAGATCTCTGGGTAGAACAAGCCTAGTGGAGCCAACATGACTTCGTCAAAGACCTTGAACTCGTACTTTTCCGTCGTTTCAAATGGAGTGCGTTTGTAAAAGTTGTACAACTGTACAGCAATATCGGCGTCCTGGAACGTGGCAAAGTTGTGCTTCAAGGTCTGTGCCAACTCCCAGTCGTCTACACGGCTGCCAAGATTGATATTCTTATAAGGAAACGAGCTTTCAAGCAAGAGCTTGACAAAACACTCGGTGATTTGGTCTCCACCGTAGTTCAACAATACACGCGAATCAGTAATGATCATTCCTTCGTCAACACAACTGATCGATGTAGTTTGGGCTCCTACATCAACCACACATGCACACGAGGCGCCGGCCCCAAACGTCGCTGCCACGGCTTCCTGGATTACACCAACGCGACCAAAGCCCACGAATTTGAACAATAACTCAACCCATGTCTCCACGTACTTTTTGTCGTATAGATCCGGGATGATCACAATGGCCTTGAGGTTTTCCAAGTTCTCGATCTCCAACGATGCCAACGACTCGATGATGATGTTGGAAACGTCACCTAAAATCTCCTGGGGCGACGCATAGTCGGTACTGCGGTCGTTGAAGTTTCCATTAACGATGGGGTACCGTAATTTCCATCCACCAAACTTGTTGGGGTTGAGCGGGAGCTTGAGGGCGTCGTCTCCAACAAAGAATGGTTTTGTCTTGAACTCGGGACGGTTGATATCCATCCATTCCTTTTTGTACGGATCGTTGTGGTCGGGGATCTTTTCGGGCTCTTGTTTCTTGTTGTAGTTGGCCGCTGATTCTCGTGAGTTGGGCAAGATCCGACGTTTATAGTACCGCATTCTTGCCTTGAAGTCCTTTGTAACAATGCCCTTCTGGATATTGAACTGTTCGCCGAACGAAATTTCGCCTTGTTCGCCCACGGATCTCACTGGCTGTGGCGTGGTATCTATTGCACCGGTCTCACGAGGCACAGCGATGACAGTCGGTATTGTTTTGGGTACAGTGTCGGTGGCCCTGCCGATCCGGATGTACGACGAGCCTGGATGGATGATAATGGTGTCTTCACCGATCTTGGCCTTTTCTTCTCTAATCTCCTCCGTTTCGATCTCTTCGTCGTCTTCTTCTTCTTCCTCGTCGACCTCAGGTTTCTTCTTCATCTCGGCCTCGATGTCGTTTAAGTCGAAATTGTCAAAGTTCTTGGGATCTTTATCGTCAGCAGACGGAGCGGAACTCTTGAGCTTCTTGAGCTTCTGCTGTAACAACTTCTCGCGTCTCCAGTTACGAATGAACGAGACTTGTTCGTCTTTCTTGAGGTATTCGGTGAAATAGTTCTTTTGGTTGATGAGCGGGATCGATTTGACTGACGTGAGCCCGAAACCGTTCTGCAGTTCGAACCGGCCAATCCCTGTCTTCTTTAAGTTCTGAGCAATGGTGGCGGCTGCTTTTATTCTTCCTTCTTTTCTTCGTTGCAACGCTTCGGCCAGTGGTTTTTTGGCTGGCGCTTTCTTTTGTTTCTTGGGCTCATTGCCATCGTCATGTTCCGGCGGGGGTGAGGATACAGGCGGCGACGACATGGCAATTGATGGGTTGTGTTTGGTGGTGATGGTGATCTCGTGGATTTAATTTTTCACAATGTTTGGTGATACCTACAGCGAGCGCAAAATAGAGTAGGAAAAAGAGAAGGAGGTAGTAGTAAATGTTCACAAATTAACTGAACAATCATCAACGTTTGAACGGAATCGATGTGTTCATGTCAGTCGAGATTGAATGTCGAGATCCACTTGCACGATAACGAGACTTGTAAAATGAGATGATAATCAAATGAGTAAATGGGCGAATCTGGCCAAAATAATCAGCGAATCTTGCAATTCGTACTTGATGTTGTTTTGATCAAGAGGTGACTGACTATGAAGAGCGATGATCGTACCAATTGAACACATTTGTAGAGAATTATTGTGTCGACTACAATCGACAATACATTCTGATCCAGTTATTACAGAATTGTATAATTTTACAAAATTTCAACCACACTAACTTTCAATGGGTTGATAGAAATAACTCCAAACGAGCAGCCAAAAGTACACGGGAGATACCCAATCAACGCCGTCTATTCCTGGAACTGGTTCGGATACGCTGGAGCCCGTGGTAATCGAGGGGCCCTGTATACAACCCGCCTATCCGAGCCCGGAATTGACGATGCCCAACCCCGGCGGCCGCCCGGTTTATTCCAGGCCGAGGCTAACTACAGTAGTAACGTAGCCAAAAAGTAGCGACAGATCGATTGAACGCCTGGTCTGTGTGCCCAACCCCTCCTTAAGCGAGGGGGAGGGGGACGAGCAAGATGGCACGTTTTAACCGTATTCGGGAACTTAAAATGGGATATTGCTGTCAACAAGTGGCCTCAGATTCTTTGCCAGCAAAACGTCGGTGCATAGCGCCGGCGCGCGCGCGCTCATTGCTGCCTGCGGTTGGCCCCTCTCTTTTCTCCCCCTCTTCTGCACCCACGCCGCAGTAGTGTGCCCGGCGGATTCTCACCGCCCGAGCTAAACATAAAACCACCAAAAAAATTTCAACCGATCACATCCATCCTTTCTTCAACGTCACCCCGTTTTATCAGCATGTTGAACAGACAATTCGTCCGTGGCTTTGCCTCCAGCGCCCCAGCCAGAAACTACGCTTCTACCATCAAGAACTTGAAGGTCACCAAGGACACCAAGGTTATCTACCAAGGGTTCACCGGTAAACAAGCAACCTTCCATGCCGAACAAGCCATCGCTTACGGCACGCAGGTTGTTGGTGGTACCAACCCAAAGAAGGCTGGCCAAACCCACTTGGACTTGCCAGTCTTTGCCTCCGTTTCCGACGCCATCAAGGAAGCTGGTGCCACTGCCACGGGTATCTTTGTCCCACCTTCCATTGCCGCCAAGGCCATTGAAGAAGCCATCGAAGCCGAAATCGAGTTGGCTGTTGCCATCACCGAAGGTATTCCTCAACATGACATGATCAGAGTCTCCCAAATCTTGAAGACCCAATCCAAGACCAGATTAGTCGGTCCTAACTGTCCTGGTTTGATTGCTCCAGACCAATGTAAGATCGGTATCATGCCTTCCCACATCCACAAGAGAGGTAAGGTTGGTATTATCTCTAAGTCTGGTACCTTGACCTACGAAGCCGTTGCTCAAACCACCGCCGTCGGCTTGGGTCAATCCTTGGTCATCGGTATGGGTGGTGACCCATTCCCAGGTACCAACTTCATCGATGCATTGACTTTGTACTTGAACGACCCAGAAACCGAAGGTATCATCTTGATTGGTGAAATTGGTGGTACTGCCGAAGAAGAAGCCTCCGAATTCTTGAAGCAATACAACTTGACCAGACCAGAAGGTCCTAAGCCTGTTGTTTCCTTCATTGCCGGTGTCTCTGCTCCTCCAGGAAGAAGAATGGGTCACGCCGGTGCCATCATTGCCGGTGGTAAGGGTGACGCTAAGTCCAAGATTGCTGCTTTGCAATCGGCTGGTGTCATTGTTGAACCATCTCCAGCTAGATTGGGTAACTCTTTGTTGCAAGAGTTCAAGAACAAGGGCTTATTGTAAGTATCCTAAATGAAACCATAAAGTGACGAAACACACATTGTAGCACTTGATGTAAGAAGTTGAATGGCTATTCTTTTGATCACATGACTTTTTTTTGATTTTTTTGGAATACCTCTCGGTTTTTCATTTGAAAAATTTACTGTGACTACGATAGCCATTTGAACAAGCACGAGAATGTTTTCGTTAAAACACACAGTTTTGGGCCAAGTCCGTACCATAAGTTTGCGCGCAGGCTCTCCTATAATACATACCAACGCTTTACGAGCCTTTTCTTCTTCCCCAATTGCATTCAAGACCAACACATCTACCAGAACCAAAGAAAACGTCCATGATTTAGAAACTTTCTTGACCCTTATTGGTCGTAACCAGATTGAACATCTCGACACCTTTGAAGGCGACTTGAATAAGTTTTTGGGCACGAATTCCAAACAAATGAAGGCTTTAGGGATTGACATTGCCTCGAGAAAGTACTTGTTGAGATGGATTAACAAGTTCCAGAACGATTTGGAACCTTTGAGAGAACATAAACAGGGCAAGAAGAAGAACGGTGGTGAAAGAAACGCCAAGACTGTCCTTGCAAAGAGAAAGGCTTTGCAGAAGTTGGAAGAAAAGGAAAAGTTCAAGCAAGAAGAATTAGATGCTGAAGATAGAGGAGAAAGAGCTTTCTAAGCTCCGTCACGAAAGCAGTAGGGTGCAACTACATTGTATATATGCACCAGAATACAAAAATAGAAAATTTTGTATTAGAACGCAAGAAAGAAATTAAAGTTAAGATCAAAAATAATCGTCACTTGACCGTTGTTTCGATACGCTTCTGACCCCCAATTCATTCTCTCTTATACCCACCCTAAATCAGGTGTAGTTCTCTCATCCATCAAAAAATCACTGTGTGCAAACCAATCAACTAAAAAAAGTTAGATACACTCCACTCCACAAATAAACAAAAACAACACCTTTTTGTATCGTGCAGCTTCGAGTATGGTGGAGGTTTCCGAACTGGATCTACTAGCATTCATCAAATCACAGTCCTCAAACCCACTTCAGGTATCAAAAAGACTCAACATCAACGCACCTCTAGCCAAATCAATCGAGTCAGCTGCTCACTCCAACATCAACAAACTCGTTTCAGACAAGTGTACCAATGACAACTACAACATCTACTCATACTCGTTCAAATGTGTGTATATGATACCACTGAACCAAAAGAATTCTTTGAACTCGGTCAAACGACACCATATGTTTATTATTCAGTTGTTGGAATCCAAAGAGTCACACCGTGCTCTCCATGAGCTTACCACTCTCTTCCATCACTTGAACAAAAACGTCATCAACACCAGCCTACAGACAGAATCATCTGTAGACATTTTCTTGGGCGTCCCCTTTTCATCAACTGATCTGCTGACTGCGAGTGTAATTGTGGCGTTCCACTTCTTGTTACTCCAATGCCTTCTCCAACATATATCCACTAATATCAAGCTCTTGGCCACCAATAAGGACCAATTACTCAACTATGAGCTTTTTGGTAAAGTTTCCAACATGTTTCTTCAACAAAGTAACTTTATGAGGTGGCTTGACTTATCCACTACCTTAAACGAATCCCTCAAGGAAAAGTTTACTAAGAACACATTGAAAATGTTGACTGGTTTCATAAAGGTTATTGACGTATTGGTAAGGTCCATAAACTCACCCTCCTTGGCAACTTTCAAAGTGTGCTTGGAATTGAAACTCAGCGAGCTTTCCGGCTCACCAACAAGAGACGTTATAATTAACAAGAGGACAGCACCATTTATCATGGACTTAAAGAAATCAGGTAGTCCTATCATCACAGATATAATCAGCCGAATTGAACCCGCAGGAACAAATGATATCATATTCTGTATTAATAACCACTCTCCTGGATCAATCGATGAATTACAGTTTAAACTCCTTAGTGTCACACCAGAAATAATCAATAATGATAAGATTCTCAAGTCTATTAAACAAAGAGAACCCTGCATCCCCTTTATGAAAACAATTTTATCCTTTATTGAAATGTCACAATGCACACTCTCCCGCAATATGTTGACAGTACTTGATACGTTCATGTTGGCAACAAAAAATTTAATAGAATTGTCCGACCATTACGACGATATCGTTGCCTTACTTATTCAATTTTCACGTCTATTTCAAAGGGAGAAACAGCTAAAACGAACTAGAAACATTTCAAATTTATTATACAACATTGGCAACAAACAGTACCTGCAATTGGTATGGAACTTGTCTTTGGAAAATGAGATGTACATTTACCGGATGGAACCAACAGCCCAAAACTTTCTGTTTCTACAATCAAAAATTCAAAAGGTCACTTACCTGCTATCTAACACTGATCTTGATGAGTCGGTGCCGGTAATGTTAAATTTCCTTAAGTTTTATGATACCTTTTATCCATCAATTCTGGACTTAGACAAAACCACAGTTTATGTTATTGTCAAGTGCTTAAATTCCAAAGCATTCATCTCCAAGTTATTTCATGAAGACCTTGTATCGGACAAATTGAAGGTTGCACTATTGAAGTCAATATTTAACCTGATAGAAAAGTTACCTGATCCAGCTGAAAAACTAGTCATCAACACAATTCTTTCTAATCTTAAGATAGTCGATGAATTGATGCCATCTATTGTCTATCAATATTACAACATTAATGGTATCACAGAGAGAATCGAGTTTCCTTCACTAACTTTAGCAAATGAGCTTTATCTGTGGGGAATCTCGTTGCAAAAATTAATCAACAATAAGTGGAATGATCAGGATTTATCCGACCTCATCAATAAGGTTAAAAACTGGATTCTTTCAAGCTCAGTTGATAACTTAGACAAGGAAATGTTTTCAAATTTACTTTTGTTTTTGAGGTACAATGGTTTATCTGGAAATGTAGTATACTTGATCAACATGTATCGTTCCAACAGAGAAATGGAGGACCAAATTGAAGTATTCTTAGAATCAGAGCTTTGCCACGCATTAGCACACATGGGATTATCTAAGGAACTTTCTGATTCTCTATCCAAGCTCAATTGCCTACTAAAAAAATTCAAGATCAATAACATTGCCGAGGTCCTCAACTTGGTCTTGCTTCAGTTTGAATATTGTGTTCAGATTGGAAACATTCCGACGGCGAAGGAAACGTTTAACAAGATTTCAAAGGTCATGGGATCAAGACAAGATTTTGATTTAGCATCAAATAATAACTTGAAGTTAGTCGATAAGTTTCAAAATCTCCTTTTGATTGCCAGGTATCAGTTGATTACTTCCAAACTCAATGTTTCTTTAACAAATTATCCCGAGGCCTTCAGAAATGCAAAAATATCCATAAAGGTATTATACTCAATTCTCAAGAGATGTGGATCTAATATCCCCAAGGTTTCATTTGATAAAATTAAATGGGAGACAACACATCTTTTGTTTGAAGCTTATAAGGCAATGTTAGATATATTGAAACAAATTGGACTTGCAAGAGACTTTGTTTATTACTTAAATGAATTTGAAAAGGCTAATGATACATGTTGGATCCCCTTGATCAATTGTTTCAATGCTATGGATACAGTTGTTTATAAATCATACCTAAACAGTCCAGAAAAAGAAAACAGCTTGCAAACAATTGACATGGTTAACAAATACAAATTTGTCTCGGAGAATCATAGCTTCATTCACCGGTATAATCTATTGTCCAAGTTGATAAAGTCAAATCTAAGCTTTGAGGACGTACCGGTACATACCTCATTGCATAGTATTCCAGACTTGACTCTTGTTAAATTATCCAAAAAGAGTCATAGCTTGGAACCGAATTGGATCTACCTTCTTTCATTGGATGCAGAGCATATTCAGTACTTGGAAAAGACTGTGAATAACAATAGAATTGTTAAGATGGCCCTTATTCAAGAGAAAATTGCGCAGACATCTAAAGCGATATCACTCCTCCCAGGTTGTTCTCGATTCAACGATTCAGTAAGTCCATTGCCATCCATAGTAAGTGCAGGTCCCTCTGCTATTGGTCTCCTGTATCTCAAACAGATCAATGAACTTCTTCTGTGCAAGGAAACTTTGTTTTCCTTTTTATCGAAGAAAGAATTGCCACTGTTTTCTGTTTATGAGTTGAGAGATATCAACCGAACTATTGGACAATGTTTATCATTGATTGCCTCATTGACAATATTCAAATTAGATACAAGCTTATTGATGGACATATACTACTTAAAAGATTTGCCGAACTATCTTCCTTTTATCAACGACAGAGTGGTGAATTATAATTCCAGCAATCCTAATGAGTTACTCCCCAACAGGATTATAGAAGAAGTTGTCGATAAGCAACTACAAGAACTTACTGCCGGCTTCAGCATGGATTTGAATTTATACTTACCCGAAAATTGGAGCATATTGTCAATTGATGTTTGTGATAATACTGGTGACTTGATTTTGTCAAAGTTTGTTAAAGGATTACAGCCATTTTATTTGAGATTGCCTATTTCTAGTCGTAGTCAGGACAATGGGGAGATATCAATGGGTTTCGACGAATTAAAGAATTCTTTTGAAGAAATAATTCGCCAAAGCGACACTTCCACGAAGAAGGCTACCACATCAATGGTTAATACTAAGGAAGATAGAAAAAAGTGGTGGAAGCACAGATTTAGCTTGGATTTAAAATTGAAGACTATCCTCGAACATGTTGAAAGGAATTGGTTTGGCGGATTTCTGGGGATGTTACATAACTATCGACAAGATACTGTATTTTCACAATTTAAAACCCATTTGATATCATTGTTGAGTCGAGAGTTACCATCAAGAAAGAGGTCAGCAAATAATTTTATGGAATTTGATGATAATATTTTTAAAGTTTTCTACGGAATGAAGAAGTATGACCGGCTGATGGTTGACGATTTATTATACTTTGTTATCGACAGTTTGAACTATCATGGTGAAAAAAATAGCTACGAGACCATCAACTTTGGAAAGTTGCATAATGCATTAGAAATCCTTTTTGATAAGTATTTCAACTTGAGATCTCCATTTACCAACGAGCATTTGATTCTCATTCCTAGTTCAAAATGTCAGTTCTTTCCGTGGGAATCCATGGAAATTTTGGCAGGAAAGTCTGTATCAAGAGTTCCGTCTGTGAACCTATTGATTGAACTTTTAAAGCAACAAAAACAGAACCATTCAGTCGATGCAGCAAGTTCGTACTACTTGATAAATCCTGCTGGCGATTTGGTAAGAACGGAGGAGAGGTTCAAGGCTATATTTACCTCAAAACAATCTTGGAAAGGCCTTATTGGGGTCAAGCCAAAAGAAGAGAAGTTCTTGGAAGAATTGCTTGCATCTAACTTATTTGTGTACTTGGGTCATGGAGGATGTGATCAGTACTTCAAGGTTTCCAATTTATTTAAGAAGTGTTTACCGAATATGCAAAGGCTTCCTCCTAGTTTATTGATTGGTTGTTCTTCTGGGGCCTTGCAGATGAATGGGTATTTAGAACCAAGTGGGAATATTTACAACTGGTTAACCTGTGGATCACCCATGGTCTTGGTCAATTTATGGGATGTTACAGATAAAGATATCGACAGCTTTAGTATGTCAGTATTTGAGAAATGGGGGTTGCTTCACAGGAATGAAAAACGCATCTCCATTAGTGAGGCAGTAAGGGATAGCCGAGAAGGATGTACTTTGCGCTTCTTAAACGGAGCGGCTCCTGTAGTTTATGGGTTACCATTGTATATCAACTAATGTGTACAATAGAAATAAATTAATAAATAAATACTTAGATACTACCAACGAATTGACTGAGACAATTATTTTCTTTTGAAATAGTCCCGGTAGACTGATTTTGCAACAAAAGCAATTGTATGGCGACCTGCGTAAATCGGATATAACCCAACAATAAACAAAGTAGTATAGAGCCAAATGAGACCCACGACAACATATCCTTTGAAATAAGCAGCAGTGAAAATCCAATCTTGATATAGAGATAGAGGCCAAATGACCCAGGTAATTAAAAGAACAAAAACAGCACCAGCAGTAGCAATTTTAATTAATCGATTCAATTCCTTCTCAGTTACTTGTGTGGGTTGAACCACCTCTGCAACCACAGACTCAACACTGCCAGCATAACTGGTCGTCTTAACTTCCACATTGTTCTTTTCATCAGAGACATTCTTTTCGTCTGAATCCAAGATCTCATCAATATCCTTCAATGAACTCCAATCAAACTTCTTAGGCTTGGCTAAACTGATTAAAATACTGACAACAGGTGGAAGAAGGAGAGAAGTTAATGAGCCAAAAAGACATGGTAATTGCTCACCAGTACTAAAAATGGTGACCTCTCCATAATAATGGTAAGCTGTAGCTAGCCAAGTAGTGATTCCAAAGGTAAATCCAGTAATGGGTGCAACAAATGCTGCTAGTTGTGTTTGTCTGCTCCATGTGATAGTAAAGATAAGAGGTACCACGCCAGGACTAATAATCATACCACAGAAGTAACCCATCCAGGTCATATTGACTCCAACATAGTGTAACATGACTGCAAAACCAGCAGAAAACAATGCAAAGAACACAACACCATAATGTGAAACTTTAATCATCTGACTGTTGTTCGCATTCTTATTGAAGTACTCTTTGTAGATATCAAACGAAAGAATGCTACTGACACTGACCAATTGAGCACTTACGGTTGAGGTAACAGCCAAGTAAATCACCAACAAAATAGCACCAACACCCCCATCCCCCAATACTGCTTTCATGACATAGGGTAGCACATATCCCGAACCAATCTCATATGCTGTCATGGGTCTGGGGTAAGTAGGAAAGCTTGGAGAATTCTCCAAAACAATACTTGCACCTCCGATAATGGAACCCAATGGCCACACATTAGATATAATCAATACTGAAGCAATTAAATACCCTGGAACTGTAGAACGAACATCAGCAGAGAATGTCTTTTGCCAGAAGGAAGAATCTAGAACGGTAAGACCAAAATTACCTGCTGTTAAGATTAATCCAAAAAAAATAGCACCTTGAGATTTTCCCGTTAAAGAAGAGCCTTTGTAGTTTCCTTCAATATATCTGATTGAATCATATTCAACTAGTTTATTGTATAAACCAGAGAGTCCACCTATTTGTTCCGAGCTTAGAACTGCAGTGTTGATGTAACAAAGAATAATGAGTAGGATCAAGGTATGGACAAAGTCAGTTAAGAACGTAGCTTTCAATCCACCAATTGCAGTGTAAAGCAAGACACCAAATGGGATAAGCATTGTGCTTGCCACAATGTGTAAATTTCCAGCAATAATAGAAATAGCACCAGCAGCACCAAGAATCATAGATGAGCAAGAAATCAAATTGTTGATTAAACCTAAAATCATGTAAAGAATGTGACATGCCTTACCATACCGTAAACTAACAATTTCCCAAGCCGTATGGGCATGAGGTACTTTTTTTTTTGCATGAATACCAATAGTGGCCATCACAGCAATCTGGACTGCCAACCCAGCACCAAAATAGAAGGAGGCTTGGATACCGTAATTGTAGACCATTGTGCAACTCCATAATAATTCAGTCGCCCATGACCAAGAAGAATAAACAGCTGATGTTGTTAAAGGAGTTCTCACTGTTCTATTGGCAACAGAAAATGTTTCTGTTGAGTTAGCATTTTCATGAAGGTATTTCTGTAACAATTTGGTCGTGACAATCATTCCTCCAGCAAAAACCGCACCCACACCAACAAGAACACCATAGCCAGCTCCTTGTCCCAAGAGACGAACTGAAGTTTCAGACATGTTTGTTATTCAACAATTCTAGCAGTGACGAGCCACGGGAACAGTTTATTTTTATAAGAATTCACAAGATTTTGCAGCAATTCTTTGCTTTGGTTGAGATAACAAGTGTGGAGCACCTGTGGCATTGAACCTAAACTATTATAATCGTAAACCAGGAAATAATATGACTACAAAAATACGTAATTACTGCTAAAACAGACACCACAACCACACAAATACACCTTATCAGCCCCCCCTCCCCCAGTTTATTGTTATCGGGTCGGCTGAGAAAAGAGACTTGGCTGAAAACAAAAGCTTATTTTCGCGGTTTGGCCAGACTCCACAATAGCTTCGGGGGAATTACCGAATTACCCCTTATGTTATACTGAAACAGTTGGTCTAAAGGAATTTGTAGTATGTTCTATAATATTCTAAGTTAAGTGGTGAATGAGGTCATCCAAAGCAGCAACGGTTTCTCTTGGACTGGCAATCCATACAGTACATGCGCTTAAACGGGCCTTAAAGTCATTCGCACCCAAACTGGCAAACTGGTCACCAACGTGTAAACTTTCGCTCTTGTGAATTGGACAGATGTGGTGGAACGTTTCGTCCTTGCATAAGTATCTCTGGAGGGACTCGACCCCCAAACTCTTATCACCAATATCGATCCAGACATCAGACCCGCCATTGAAGGCACAGACCTTGATGTTTTCCTTTTCGTCACCGCTATCCAAGCTGTTGATTTCGCTCAAGATTTGATTGAGTTTTAACGAGCTCGAAAGAACAAACTCTTCCAAGTGTTCTCTCAAAATCTTGAAACCAGGATTTGGAATGATCCCTAGCGACCGTTCTTTCCTAATGATAGTGGTGTTTGCTGTCAAATTGAACTTCTTCTGTAAACCCAACAAGTGTTTATGCGAGGTTTCCATGATTTGGTGAATATGGTCTTTGTTCCAGGCCATCATCATGGGCAAGTACCATTCATCGGCATCAACGAACTTGAAATTACCCAAGTCAGCACAGAATCGAAACAAGTAGTTTGACTCTCCTCCCATCACTAACAAGCTTTCCTTCTGGCGTTTGGTCAAGGTAGGATGCTTGTTGATGGCGTCGACCAACCCCTTTAATCTCTGATAATAATTGGCTGCACCCTGCTGGCCCGGATATCCAGCAGCCGTGACAACTCCCACGAACAAATCCAACGAAAGAAGTTTAATCAAGCGACCAACAATGGCATCGTTTTCATCTAAACTCTTACCGTCATCGTAGAGAGTGACATCTCCGTCAAAAGTGATCAATTTCAATCTGGAGCCGTGTGAGCCACTTTCCTTAAATAGCTTGGAAAGAGCAAGAATCTGGGCCGTGTTCAAGATCATTCTGACATCGTTGAACGACGGACTGACCAAGCGTCTTCCCGACAATTGACGTCTCTCGTCCTCAATCAAGAATGCTTCGGTCAACGGCAACGCAGTGAAAAATTGACCGATTGACGGAACTAAATTGCGCAACCGGCTGGTCAAAAGGGTCTTCTTTCCTTCGTTGACACTATCGATCATCATGGTGTGATCAATTAACTTCTCCACGTCGCTGAAGATCTCTGCATACCGCTTCTGGCACTCCAACGCAACGGAGGCGTCGTTGGAACTAATCAAATCATCATAGTCCTCAAGCGACGAGTAATCGACGCGGGTCGCTGTACCGTAATTCTGGATATCTGCATGCAACACAAAAGGGACGGCCAAAAGGCCCTTGATCCACTCGATAAACTCGTCACGACGGTGAGTCTTAAGGGCATACTCTACTCTATATCTTGAAGTCATAGTTGTTTATTCAGAACAAATCCACCGGGAGGATTTTTGTAGTCACTGAAATTCTTCGGCGAAGCTATGCGTCATCCACGTTTTGTGGAGAAATTAGGTCAAATTTCTAATGTACATTTTATTAATAAAGTCTCACTTTTCTTAATGTTATTTACAAACCGCTTTGAGCTCTTCTTCTGTCTCTTTCTTCAGAAATAGACAACTTG